>JALPBZ010000068.1:0-92280 GCA_026538355.1 Cryptococcus sp. GC_Crypt_5
GTGGACTGCCGACCCCACCCTCAGCTGGTACCTCCCCAGCAGAGACTCCTCGTGACGGTGTCGTCCGCGATGGTATTACGCCGTCCGCAGACGTTGCACCATCAGAACCAAAGGATGGCCTCGAATCGATTCGAAAGTATGCTCGAGGTCTCACTGGTTCACGCGATCGATCAGCGAAGTTGAAGGAGGACTCTCCCCCGATGTCGCCTCGTTCTCCGCGTCGCCGCGATACCAACCGTGTCAGTCTCGTAGCTGGGCGAGTCGTTCAGCCCTTTGCGATACCGTCTAATACGGCATTACCGCCTTCCGCTCGCGGGGCAGGCCAAGAAAAGATTCCGAGTCTGCAATCCTTCTCGCCATTCCGATCACCCTCCTCGCGACCAAGTAGCGGGATGGCCGTTCCTCACTTCCCTCGACTAGACTCGACAATCTCTATAGCGCCTAGCGTAGGAGTCCCAAGCGAATGCGGGACGCCAACGAGCGAGACTGCAGGCGGTATCGGTGGTAGGGGCATCGATGATTATATCATCCTCAGCGAAGCGGGCAAGGGCGCCTATGGGCTCGTCATGCGTGCAAAGGTCAAGGGACCGAAAGGCGATCCAGTGGGAGTGAGTATCGAATCGTTTTGGTACGAGAAATCTTGCTGACGAGATGGTGCGATCACAGGATCAAGTCATAATCAAATACATTATCAAAGCCCGAATCCTCGCCGATTGTTGGAAGAAGTGCGTATATCTGCAAATGGGAAACGATGAAACGCTGATGATACTCGACGGTTCCTTAGGCACAAGGTCCTTGGTCCTATTCCAGTAGAGAGTGAGCAGATGATTGATAATACAATCTAACATAGTGAATGCTGACCACATTTCTCAGTTCATGTGATGGACCAGCTTCGTCATTTATTGTACAATAAGCCTGATCGCATGCTACCTTGGGACCCGACTCGACCTCGTTCCGATCATCAAGTGCCGACATCTCCCGTAGCGTCATCGAACGGCAGTAGCGATTTCGATCACAGCGCGCCTAATACGCCTGATTCGAGTCGTTCGAGCAACAGATCTGATAGCAGCCTCGGATACACCTCGCCCACGCAAAAGTTCATCGCTGCCGAGATCAAGACATCGCCCGAAAGGGGACACCCTAATATCTGCAAGTTGATAGATTTTTTCGAGGACCGCGAGTTCTACTACTGTGAGTGTGCACGCGTGTCCAGATCTGAGCAGCGTATTTCGCAGATGCTGACTTGAGAATTAGTGGTCATGCCTCGTTTCGGGACTGGCTTAGATCTGTTTGAGCGAGTCGAAGCGTTCCCGACGGGTCTCGAGCCATTCGAAGTCCGTTCTCTTGTCGGTCAACTCGCCGACGCCGTGCGCTTCCTGCATGTCAATGGGATCATACACCGAGACATCAAAGATGAGAACGTCATTCTCGACGGACAAGGGCGATGCCAGCTGATCGACTTCGGCTCGGCGGCTCATTGGCGCCCTGGCAAGAAATGGGATACTTTCTCCGGGACGTTGCACTACGCCGCGCCGGAGATCCTGCTTGGAGACCCGTACAGCGGTAAAGAGCAGGATGTGTGGGCCTTGGGAGTGGTAGCTTTCGTGGTCTTATGTGGCGAAACGCCATTTGAAGAAGTGCCCGACGCGGTCCTGCGTGGACTCGAGGAAGGGACGAGGGCCGACGCTACCATCCGCGCACGCTGTGCAGGCGAACGCGCAGACGACGGGATCGAAGTTGATCAAGGGGGAAGGTTGGGGGACGCCATGGATCTGGTGGAGAGGTGTTTGGATCTCAATCCGGCTGAGAGACCGACGGCGGAGATGATCTGCGAACATCGGTATCTCAAGGGCGAAGGAGGCTGGGTCGGACGTAGAGGATGGCAGAAGGCGGCGGCGTAGTGGAGTAGCGGTCTAGTGGAGCTTTGTACGAGGAATAGAAGGGAGAAGATCAGTAAAAGAGGTAGACAACAAGAGGAGACATGGGCGTCGGGGTGTTAGCGAGATGGTCTGATGTCGTCGCATGTATGGGCACATTACAAGAGGAGGAACCATCGAACAGTTTGACACTGGTTTCCTGCATAAATGCATCACTGCACAACGCGCATTCGGATGAAGCATGATCTCGACGAGGGATATATCCGAGATGCACGACGATCAATGAGCTTCGCTAGACTACCTGTCCTATCGTGCACATGACCATCTCACGTGTGGGTAGCGTGTCACCACTTGCACTTGCAGGCTTGTACTTGCAGGAGTAGGTGTCCGGGCTACCCGATGAAGCAGCAATCTCTCATATTGAAATACAGTGCATTAGCCCTGTTTGGCAAATAGCCTAGCACGGAGCACTCGGATAATTGCAGTAAAGTGCAAACTTGCTTATCTAGGGACTCGCTTATCTGAGACTCGTGATTGGTCGGATGGGTCGGAATAACAAGTCCAAATAGGAACGGCACGCGCCACTGACATATGGTATGATCCACGATATCAGCTTCTAGCTTCTGTTTCTAGCTTATGGCGTCTGGCGTCTGGTTCTCAGGTTCTCAGGTTCACAGGTTCTAGTGCCCAGCTGTCACTGGCCAGCTGGCCTACGGCCGAGGCCAGGCCGGCGATGCTCGTGGGCGCGACGCCGTGCCGAGAAATACGAAGGTTTGCAGGCTCCAGCGTCAGCCTTACGAGACTTGGCAGAAAACAAAAAGCAAATCAGGAAAGAGGCGCTGATCCTGATCGCTAAGTGGTGGAGCGCGATAGATAAGGCTTTGTCCAAGCGTGCAAGCGTAGTAGATACGGACAGTTCTGCGCAACTGCACTTGTACGTTATTCGTTGTACTGCATACCGACCTGGTCGTAGCGGGATCCGTCCAATGCATGCATCTGATTTGCTCGTTTGTTCGTTTGTGATTCCGATTCCAATGCACAAGCGTATATAGATAGATATTGACATAAACTTACGCCGTGGATCGTCATTTGTTCCTCTTCCGATCGTCCATCCCTTCGTTCTCTCCGGCATCGTTAACGACAGCTTCTGAGCGTTTCTACGCCTTCTACTTCGCCTTCTACGTCAACACTCATCGGTGCACCAAATCGAGACGGCTCTGCAGATTCGGCGCAACAACTCTATCTTTTCCTTGCTCCTTGACAACTCGGTAACGCGATGATACGGAGATAACGCCCTTGCGAGCTGTGTGCCAAGCGCCGAGCGCATCTCGATCAACAGAGTATAGAGGGACAGGACACGATGCCGAGCGGTAGCGCTAGCGCGGAGACGGAGCACGCGGGCGCGGGGACGCTTTTCGTCTATGCGTCCCATAATGCATTCAGCGCGAGCAGGCGGAGCCGCGCTAGTCCGAGTCCCAATCCTGGGCCATCGGGCAGTCGGAGTAGTCCGACTCGGAGTACGGGCGGTGGGGGCGGAGTGGTCGCGCGCGCGAGGGAGAGGTCGAGAGTGCGAGTTGCGCAGAGGTCCAAAGAGCGACAAGAGCGTAGAGAGCGACAGGGGTCTCCGTTCTCTATCATCAACGAGTATATGGACTGGGACGAGATACTCAAGGTGTGTTTGCGCTCCTTTAATTTGGTCTACGATCATGAAAGTGGATTTCATAAGCTCGTGTGATTGACCATACCTGCCTGTGCGTAGATCCGGGAAGAACCGAGACCAGTCGCTTCCCTCGATAGTCTCTTATCAAGAGGAATAGCAGAGTACACTTTTTCCCCCGCGTCCTCAGGCGGCGTCCTGGGCAAAGGCAAATTCAGCACAGTGTACAAAGTCCTGAGCGCCGATGGAGAATATGTGAGCTAGCATGTCATCGCTCGTCTCGCCAATCTTTCTATTTGGCGAGACCTGTCCAGCAAAAGATGCATCGCTGACACCCTTGTTGTTGCGACGGCAGTACGCACTGAAACACACCCCGCTATACCCGCACCACCCTCTGATCTCAGCCAGACTCCTTCGCGAGCCTACCCTCCTCTCCGAGCTGCCCACACACCCATGCTTAATCGGCGTGAATGGGTGGGTCCGCACCGAGGGCCATTTCTACCTCATCGGTGAGTTGTCACTCTCCTCAGACGGTGAAAGCAGGATGCTGACATGGTACATCGTATTGAACAGAGGACTACGCCTCGCATCATGTTCCACTCCCGAACCATCCTCTGCCGCTCTCACCGTCCCGCGCGGCGTACATCCTCGATCAGCTAGTTTCCGTCGTGCGCGATTGCCTGCATGATAAAGGCAGAGTGTGCCATCGGGATCTGAAAGGGGACAACGTACTCGTCGATGTCGATACAGGGGATATAGTCATTCTTGGTGAGTGCTGAGCCAAGTCAGCAATGTCGTAGCTCGACCTCGGACTCGGCGTTGGTATTGACCACATTGAATCGTTCGCAGATCTTGGCCTTGCGACGCGATTTTCAGCCAGCGAGCCAAAGTTGACCACTTGCTGCGGCAGTCCCGCGTTCCACGTGAGTCGGCACCGGTCAGGATGCTGTGTCGAAGTATCGCACGATCATGTGCTGACCCAGCTGGCTTAACAGAGCCCCGAGATCGTACTTGCGCTCTCGCGACCCCCTGGAGAGATCACTTACTACGGTCCCGAGCTGGACATATGGTGTATCGGCCTAGTGGTTCTCTCGCTCTTATTGCAAGTACGATTCCCTCTCGGACCGAAGCACACTTCGCCCTACATAATGCGGGAAAGAGTCATGGACAGACTCCAAGAGCTGGACGCGCTGTACCCGCCTCATGCACCCTGGCGGAATCGCCAGACGCCATCTGTCTCTGCTGCCGGCGCGGAGCATGAGAAGAGGGAGTGGCGGCGGGTCCGGAGAGCCCTCGCCACCTTTCTCGATATTGATAGTAGGCGCAGAATGGCCGCGTTCAGGTCTTACGAGATTGGCGACAAGACTGTGGCTCGACTACGCCATTGGGACGAGACTTCCGTCAGTCAGCTGGATACAGGTGGTAACGGCAATGGGAACGACGGAGAAGGGCAGAAGAGGAAGTTCAAGCAGACGAACTTCATGCCGGCCCAAGTCAAGTACACCCTCCCGATCTACCTCGACATCGACGAGTCGGACGAGTCGGAGCACGATGCAACTGGCAACGGCAACGGCAGTGACAATCCGCGCACCCGCACGCTCGTGCTTCACAATTCCTCGAACGAGAGCGAACGGCGCATCACATCGTACATAAAATACCTACTTCGCTGCGCTGGCATCCTCTACCACGTCCTCCCCACTTCTTCTACCCCGTTTCTCCCCACTTCGACACAAGAGAGCGATACTACGCTCTCCACGCCGTCGAGGATACTGCAGCTCGTCCTGCCTGTTCCTGATACGCCGCCCAAGACGGCGTCGGTCCATGGCTCGCAAGCGCACTCGCAATCACAATCGCAAGCGCAATCAACGTCCAGCTGGTTCCCGAACATATTCAATCTCTCGCGCAAGGGCGGTGCACCATTGACGCCCGATCCAGCACTCACGACCGCTGCCCCAGCCACATCTCCGCGATCGGCGTCAGTGCCCCCCAGATCAGGCAGGCAGCATCGCTCGCCATCACCTCTGCCTGGCCACGTACCCCTCTCTCGACCCAATTCGGGGGGCAAAAAGGCCCTTGACAAGGTGTTGAGATGCTGGATCAAGATCGACTTCGATACCAAGCATACCCTGTCTCCGGACTTCTCAGATGGCAACAACGATGGTAGACTGGGGCGGGCTAAGCCCCGCTATAGCCGACAAGGGAGTACGGAGACCTTCACTTCGTTCCGGGAAGGTCTTGGTTTATCCCCCATCGTGCCTTTGAATCCGGGCTCGACGACCTCGACAGCAACGACGACAGCAACAGCTACGACGCTACGCTCCGCCTCTGCCACTCGGACACGAACGACATCAGGTCCAGCGCCAGATCGCCACACTCCTGCTGGCCTAGCGTCCCGTCCGGGAACACGCAGGACTGTGTCGCATAATCGTGTCGGAGGCTGGGCACCAGTATCGATCAGCAATGCGCCTGCTGCAAGCCTAGGTGTGGGCGGTGTAGGATCGACGTCGCCCAGGACTCGGGCTACGACGTCGTTGACTCCGATCACTACTACCGTCAGTAATGCTGGTAGTGGCGGTAGCACTGGGGCCGCAAGCGGTAGTGGCAGTGGTGGGAGTGCACATGGGAGTGGGGGTAGTGGCGATGCGCGGAACACTGCCAGTGTCCAAGTCCAAGTCCAGACGACGATACCCTTCTCCCCGCTTAGTCGACAGGTATCCCTCTCTTCTTCGCCTGCTACGTCGACCTCCTCTCGAGCTCCTAGTCGAGCATCAAGTAGATCCAGAGTGACCAGCGGGCCGTACCCTCTCACTCCATCTATGGCCCAGCAACACCCAACGACGCTGCACCAGCTGCACCACGCCAACACCAACAATCACACTCATGCCCACCAGCCTCACGCCCACGCTCACAACCACTCGTCACGAGTGGTGATAACGCTCTCCGACGCTCGCGCCTATAGCGTCCTGCGAAAAGCGCTGGACCAAGTCCAGCCCGGCTCCGGAACAGTCCTGTTGCACAATGCAAACATCGGAACAGGGCACGACTCGCCATTACTTTTATCCCCACTGACAATCCGGCGCTCCTCGCTCGCTCCGTCCCTCGGATCAGCCTCGGCAAGCGCAAGCCATATCAAGGAACTCGACCACGATCACGATGCTGATCTCGAGATCAACGTCGATATCGATATCAATGAAGACGATGACGGGCGCGTGGGCGAGGTGCGCCTGGACGTCGATATCCTCCGGGCAATGGAGAAGCTGGATCTGAATCGTCAGTTCTCGTCTGCTCGCGCACATACACATGGGCAAGAGGAGATCCCGATCCCGGAGGAAGAGGAAGAGAGGGGTCGGCCGAGGAGCAAAGAAGACCCTTCGAGCGTTTACTACCATCTGCAGAAAGTGCATCATCAACTCAATCGTATCTCGCCCACCGACACGCTCACGTCCACGCCCACGACACCGACTCTGCTCAATGTCGATCTCCCCCTTTCCCCCTCGCTCACATCCTCCACACAGCAGCGCGAGCGCGAAAGTAGTAGACCTAGGGGATTACTGGATGTCCTGTTCGGCAGGAACGGCGAGAACAAGGACAAAGCGCAGGCTCACGTCCATGTTAAGGGGAATAGTAGATCGATTAGCATGCCCCCGCCTGGAAGTGTTCTTGACTAGTCTACATAGACGTACACCTGTACTTGTATTTTGTATTCGACCTACATTTTGACCTACACAATGTCATAGATCACCTTATGCATACTCTCATTTTTTGTACTGCCTGATGCTGGATGATGCACAAATGCAGATACTCAATCATTGCGCTTTGACAATATCGCCCAGTGTCTGAGCTATGCTAGGTGGGAACCTGAATGCGCCGAGACTCGGTCCAAACTTTTCTCCTATCCTCCTCACAGCCTTATCACACGCTACACCATCGTACATAAGACGGTCAGCACAGATGCCCCTGTTTCTGTATGATGACCACGACGACTGACCATTCTTCGCTTCGAGCAGCGTACGCTGGGTCTCTCCTGCAGCGGCATTCTGTCCTTTACCCAACAATCCCGTTGCATAGACCAATTCCGCTTCGAATCCCGATACAGTCGAGCGGAAGCGTACGATCGCCTCCAAGGTCGCAGGCAGAACTTGCTGGATGTGTCCGTAAGTATCCTCCTCCACAGACGACACGGCGAGGACAGTGAAAACTGTAATGCGGAAGGAGATTTAGCATTTTGATCAGAATCTATGACGACAGCGTAGACTCACTCTCGATGATTCGCTTCGCAGTGAGCAAGTCGGGAAAGGCCGCTCTGACTCTGCGCCGAGCCCATTCTCTCCCTGCCCAATCGTACGCCTCGCCAATCCGCCCCTGAGCCCCGACGACCACTTCTTTACCATACGGCGTCGCCTCGATCCTGCCCACTACCTTCTTCTCAATCTCTTCGACGCGCTTGACGGCCAAAGCCCCGACTTGCCCGACTTTGGCCACTGGTTCAGGCGGGGTAGTCCGGATTGGTCCATCCAGGACACCTCGTAAGCCAAATGTCGATTTTTGGCGGGCGACAGGACGGAAGATGTCGCCTTGTTTTATGGCGATTGCCCTGGGATCAGGAGGCGAGCGGGGTGTGGAGGTAGACGTCGAAGCGGGTCTGGTGGTTGCGCCTCGGGTTAGAAGAGCGTGATTTATGCGTCCTAGGTTCAAGAGTAGTTCCTGCCATAATTCGAGAGTGATACTGGGTGATTGGGAGATATTGTCGAAGAGCGCTTTCCGTCGTGATGGGATATGAACGACGCGCAAGAGCTCCATGAGGGTGAATTGCTATCAATAGTAAAAGTCAGCTTGCTAGGTATTCGACCAGGTAGTGATAGCTGACTAGGTAATAAGGATTTTGCGAACGTAGCGCGGTGATAAGATATCTGTCCGGAGTAAGCGGGCTCTTACGCAGAAACTCGTCAAACTGCAAGGGCTAAGCACGATGTCAGTAATGAGAGGTGCGGCAAAGTCCATGGAGACTCTAGCTCACCTGCGTGATGTAGGGCATCAAACCCTTGAGTGGGACTTCGAGTATAGCGAGGGTTACCAAGTTCAGGAATAGCAGTTGAGGGGCAAGTGACCAAGCGCTAGGCGCACGACTTGATGTTCTAGCAAAGCTTCCGATGAATGGACTAGATCGCAAGAAATCAGCTATTTGTAGGGCGCAGACAGAGTGGGTAAGACAGAATGACTTACCGGATGAAGACTGCCCATAATCGCCAGTTGACCCAGCTCCACGCCCAACTCCTGAGTACGATACGGTATACAAAGGGCACCAAGACGGACCAGATTGCAGTGACGCTGAGTGCACCAGTAGTGGAGAACAGCGAGGAAATATCGTCAAACAGGGCAGTCTGAACGGCTTGTGCCAGGGACACCTGAACAAGAGAGGATCAGTGGTGTTTGGAAAGCTAAGGACTGGATGGTCGAATTGGGGCCGGACTAACCTTTTTCTCTGGCCATGCTGCCTTGAGACGATCACCGAGGATATCCCTTGCGGCGAGGACGAGCGAGAGAGCGAGATTAGACGCGCAGAGTACGACTCGTCTCTCGTTCAGCTGCCATCGATGACGCCTACGAGTTAGACACGAAATCAGCTGTAACACCGTATTGCCAAGTCGAGCAGCAAGGTCAACTCACGTCGTAGGGCTGAACAGAGCAAGGTCCCCATTTTTCTCCATCAGCGTGCACCACAGATTGGATACTGTCAAGCTGAAGACGGCGTAGGTGAAGAGGAGGGTGATGGCGCGTTCGTTCCAGAAGCTGGAAAAAAAGAGGCTTGGGAGGGAAGTGCGTGATGGTGGAGTGTATGGGTCTGTACGAGGGGACATTCGCGGGGCAGATACGGTTCAGTAGAGGTACACAGAGGGGAGACGGGAAGCAGGACGTCAATCCGGTCAGCTTGCGCACGCGGTGTATAGCGAATCCAGGATAGACTCACAGGTGATGTACGCTTTGCGTAACCTCGGCACCAAAGCAAGCGATACGAACACCGGCACACTAGCCAAGACCGCAAGGAGCGAAGCGTTGAGCGAGCCTACACCGTACAACACACGGGTATCAACAATCCGGGTCAGCTCATTCAGCACACGAACCGGTGAAGTACTGAAGTACTGAAGTAGAGAGTGGAGAAGGAGAGTGGAGAGGCGACGTACCAGTCTTCAGCGCTGTGCAGGAGACGAGCACTGTGCTCGTCCACAGGGCCGAACGGGAGATGAAGGCGATATATCGTCTTCCGAGGAATTTCTGTTCGGGCACAGAAGCGTTGATCAGCAAATACTCCCTCCTTATCTCCAGCTCTCCGTCCGCCGTCGGTGTCTATGAGAGGGACAAGGCAAGCTCCACGCTCTGCGGAGTCGTGAGGTCGCAGTTGGAATGGGGAAGGGACTCACCCTGTATTGCGATTCGATCTTGACTATAGGCTAATATTGCAATCGAGTCAGCTCAAGACCTCATAAGGTGAATACAGGCCAGTACAGCATATAGCCTGATATGTCGTGGCCTGTGCAACAGGACTCACCGGCACGGGAGGCTTCGTACTGCCCGCTGGACGAACTTGGGCTGACGACATCTTATGCTCCTCTCTAGCTTCTGCTCTTGTTCTGGACAGGCCTCGAATATTTTCCTCTTTTGTCGTGCTAGATAGAGCGGCCGCACATCTCTCTGTTTGCTTGTGGTGTCACGTAGGTATGTTAGCGATACAAAGCACACTATCGTCAAAGAGCATATGTGACGAGTCTCAAGTCGTCGAAAAGTCAAAAGTCGCGAAAGTCACTCCAGCAACGATCATTCTCGCGTGGCATCGTGGCGTGGCACTGGCTTGATATTCCCATTTCTCCTCTATGCTCTATGCTCTGTGCTCTATGCTCTATGAGTGCTCGAGAACCTCTCGAGATGCATCCACGACTTTGTCCCTGCTAACCGTGATCAGAGGTACTTGTTACACCGTACTTCATCTATATCTACTTCTACGCTAATCTATCCTACCCGCGCCGCTTCTCCTCATGCTCCGCGGCCAAGCCCAATTCCCTCTGAGCCCGCTTCACCTCCTCCACATCGCCCGTGTACTGCTCAAAGCAGAGATGATTAGCTCTGCTGCACTCATCCTCGTGATCACGATCAAAGTGATCAAAGTGATGAGGGAGCCCACCTTGCCCTTATCGTCTGAGAGCTTTACGCAGTCCCGCCCGTTTATTTGGTTTAGCTTTATCACTATATTCAGTGGTTTTGAGACTTCTTCGGGGTTGGACGCTTTCCGGAAATCGTTGGTGAGGAACGTGCCGATCCCGAAAGACCCTATACGATCGAGACGATGTATTGTCAGTGACGATATTGACAATTGACGAGAGGAGACGCGACGTACCCCCAATACCAATCTCGTCACAACCCTTCTGCAGCGCTACAGCCCTTTCTATATCGAGGCCATCACTGAAAATCACTCGTTTCCCTTTCGCAACAGTGCCATCGTCCCTCTTCCCACCCGATGCCTCCTCAACCTGCCGCCAAGCCTCTTTGGTCTGCTTCAAGAACGCGAACGGGTCTCCGGAATCTTGACGCAGCGTGCCCCACCGCATCGCTCTTTCGGGATTGGCGATAAAGTCGACGAAGAACGCGCCGGCGGTGTACGTGTCCGTTAACATGGTCAGTGGCGGTGCTGAAGGTCCTGGCGGGTATACTGCGTATCGTGAATAAGCACGAGTCCCAGAACAACTAGCCTGTGAGAAAAGCGCACCTTGCTCCCACATATCCATCGCTCGTCCATTTGCCCCCTTGTACCCATACGTTGCGCCAATGGCCATGATCCACTCATGCGCGATAGTCCCCGCTGGCTTCAGACCATATTGGAGAGCCAGGTATACCTATACGCGTCATGAGTCAGCTGTATGGGCAGTGTGAGTTATAGAGCAGCTGCAACGCACATTACTGGTTCCCGCCAAAGCCCCGCCTGAACCACCACCCGCTTTCCATTCCTTCTCGCCCTCTATCAGACCGCGCATGATGATATCTTGTGTCAGGAAACTGCGTCGTCTTCGGGTACCGAATTCGGAGAATACCAGAGGAGAGGTGGGTTTTGGAGGGGACAGCAGGGCGATGGCTTTGCGCTTAGCGGATTCTACCAGCGGTGTCAGCTGCTGTATCGCACTATGAGGTCTAGCCGCGAAGCAAGTGATAGCTACTCACCCAGTTGGCCATCGAGGTTCCAATCCGTATCGACAAACTTGAAATACCCCTCGCTCACTGCTCCTGTCAGCCTCAAGCAGCACAGTCGTAGCGGGAGACTTACAGATAGACATGATGGGCACTTCGTAGAGTATCACATCCCGCCAAGGCCCTTCGGCTGAACATTGGATCTCCCCCATTTGACCGTCTTCTGATGTCGGGTGGAATGTGAGCTTGACTTGCGATTTGGGGTCGAGACGCATGGTCGATAAGTAGTCGAGGTACGATTCTGGGAAGTACGGGCAGGTAGTGTGCAGAGCTTCTCTTTCCTCGGACGTAAGTCTCAGCTCTCCTAGGCCTATCACATACGAAAGGAGTATCAGTGAGCTTTGCTTGTCTGAGAGAAGAGATGCGAAGAATAGCTCACGGTTGACTCGCTCAAGTACCCATTCGAAGCATTCTCTGCTAAACAGCATGGAGGGACTACGGTTGGTGAATCGCACAACGACGTGAGCGTCGTGGAAATGGTACAGGACGGCATTCTGCATCGTGAGCTATCGCGCAGCAAGAGCGACAAATGCATCTTGGTCAGCTTGGCGGTCCATTGTAGTGATTCCTTGAGAAGATGATGAGAGGACTTGAGCGTACCTTATACAGATCCGTATCGAGGATACTGAACGGGACCTTCACCTCTTCGGCGGGTGTGTGCAGTGTATGCACCATCTTGTCCAAGCTATCTGGCGTGCGGGTAGGCAGGTGAAGAATCGAGTGAGAGGGCTGAGCAGGATATGGCACTTGTCAGCCAGAAGATAACGAGTCGACGCCAGAGGACAGACGACAACAAAACAGACCTCCTCCACCGACATTACCGACACTACTGTCCACTTTTACTGCTATTCACTCCACCCATTTACACATGCACTGATTGACTTTTTCCGAGTTTCAACTCCTACTTCACCCTACACGACACACAACCAAAAATATAAACCTCGACATACATTCGACATTCGACATTCGACCACATACTCAGCTAGCCATAGCTCGACATCGTCAGCTCTCGCTCAAAAACAAATTCTGGCTGTGGACTACTCTCCCCGACTTGCTTCTCGCCGAATCTGTCACGCCGATGCCGCGGTTCTGCTAGGTGAGTGTACACAGACGATCGGATCGTGCAGCCCATATACCTCCATCGTGATTGGCCCCTTCAGCTAACTTACCATTCTCGCCTCCAGCTGGCCCTGGATCATCACGCCCCCTCATGCTCCCTTCCGCCCGGCAGGCGTGCACCCGACGCCTAGCTGCAGCAGCCCCGTCTCCACTCATCTCCCAAGCTCTGCCAGCCGAGTCGTCCCGACAGGCAATCTTACGCGCCGCTGCCCAACAGGCTCATTCGTCCGCACGAGGTTTTCGTGGAGATGGGAGTCATGCAGTTGGCAGTGGCCAATCTCGTCGGATAGTGTCTGGCGCGACGTACTCGGCCACGGCTGCGGCGGCAGTAGCGGAAGATGATCGGCTGTCGCACCATACCATTGGTTCAGCTGCTCGAGTGGACCATCACGACGGCGGTATATGGGAGAGGAGAATAGCTGCGGAGCCGACGCCCAAGCCGCCAGATCGCGACAACGAGAGTCACGCGGAGCAACCAATGTCATCAGGCGGAGAACAAACGACGAGCAGCCGTAGGGCTTGGTTAGACTCCTGGCTTGAGACATACGATATCGCTGCGCTTCCCCCGTCCCCTTTACCCGCCTTGGAAACATTTCGAGGCCTGATCATCACGCAACCCGTGCTCGCACTTCTTACACTATCGACATTATCGCAGGCCGACCTGGCATCGCTCCGACATGGCGACGTGCGAACTCTGATCGATCGCGCTCATCGTGCTGTGCGCGACAGCCCTGTCATCGCACTTCGCCTCAAATCCGAGGATGCTGCCCGATCCCTACGCGTGCTGCGAGCAGTCACATTCGCTCTCCCGTCAGAAGGGACTGCCTCAGACGCATTCTTGGGGAGATATTTCCGGGGCAAGATTCTACGCCGATTCCTGGATCTCTGCACACGTCTCGGCGTTCCTCGCCTAGCAAAGACGGTCTTCCACGAGCGCTTACGACAGCAATTGGAGTCCGACACCTCTTCACCTCTTCTGGACTTTGACGGCATAGCTCAGG
This sequence comes from Cryptococcus sp. GC_Crypt_5, assembly GCA_026538355.1. Taxonomy (NCBI): domain Eukaryota; kingdom Fungi; phylum Basidiomycota; class Tremellomycetes; order Tremellales; family Cryptococcaceae; genus Cryptococcus; species Cryptococcus sp. GC_Crypt_5. Next base: position 13,890 of record JALPBZ010000068.1, read on the forward strand.
ATCTGTCTGCATCGAAACAGTGGAAAGTCATCGTCGAGCTCTTCTCGCCAGAGACCTTTCCGCACCAACTGTATACTCCCGACCTCATCGCCATTCACATGCAGGCGCACTTCGGTATACACCAAGGCTCTAAAGTGCCCAAGCTGTTCGAGCTGTATGATCAGCTTGGCATATCTCCACCGCCGGAAGCAATCCACCATCTTGTCCAGGCTTATCTCGAGCTCGGCGACTTGCCGACCGCGCGTGCTATCGTGCAAGAGACCAATGCGTCCCATCTCAGCGACTACGCTGCTCAGCAACTCGCCATCTTGCGCGGATACCGGGCGTTAGGATTTGACGAGGAGCTGGAACAACGTGTACTCAGTGATATTGAAAGACTGCAACTACCGCTTGAAGCGCGAGTCCTCAACGCTCTTATCCGACTCCGGCTAGATGCGGGTGATTTCGACGAGGCCGGTGATTTGCTTAGCCGCTTCGACTTTGATGAGCCAGAGCTTGGTACGCAGGGCGGTGTGAAGCCCTCTGCGTCCACGATCCGATTGGCAATCAGTCTTGTCTCCCGAACTGGCGGAGTCGACCAGTTCAAGACAATTTGGGAGAGCCTTTGTGAACGACCACATCTCCTGACTGACGACATGATTGGCGCGATTGTTAGAGCCATGACATCGTTGCATCTACTGGACGACGCCATCGGAATGCTTCGCTCAGCTACGATAAACCCTGTATCTCCCTTCTTGCCATCTGGCACACAGCCCGGAGCTTGGCGACTGCCACCTGGAGTTTTGCCCGGCAAACACACCCTCAACTTCGTCCTGGGCGCGTTGTCGCGCCAGCATGGTGTCCGGGGTTTCGAAAAGGCTATGGACCTCTTTCGTGCGCTCAACGTCCAACCTGACAATTTAACCCTCAAGACGCTAATTGATTTCGCTCGGTCCGAGCTCCAGCACGCGCCGCTTGATCTCATCAAATTAGTCACCAGAGTCAGACAACTCTCGCCGAATCTCAAGCCGACGCAATCCCTGCTTGATTCGTTGCTCGCCGACGCTGTATCTGCTACGGGACGCGACCGCGAAACGGGCGTCTCCCCGAACCACCTCGTTCCTCCCATAACGGAAGATACTTTTTCCCTTGCGGCTGGAGTCCGTATTGCTCCTCCACTCAAAGCCGCTATCAACGGTGTTGTCCGGTTCCTCGAAACTCAAGGCTCGCAATCTGGTAGCCGGACCCTGGCCAATCGACTTCGTTTTGACGCTATGACCTCGGTCATGATCGGGGGTACACCCTCTGCTCGATTAGTATGGAACGCATTGATCGCTCGAGGATTCAAACCTGATCAACGGCATTTCGTCGCTCTCATGCGCGGGTACGCCGACACAGGATACTTGTATCAAGCGCAAGATCTACTCCTTCTTGCCGATCAAGTGGGGGTGCCGGTATCAAAGGCAATGTTGACTGTTCTGATGGTTGGATGGGGGAAACGGAAGAGAGCCAAAGCTGCTCTTTCGATGTACGAACGCATTCGCGCGCTCGCTCCGGACAGCTTGGACTTGGACACGGTCACCGCGATGATCCAGGCGCTCAATTACTCGGGCCAGCGAAAAGAAGCTGCACGACTCTGTTATACCGACTTGAAGGAGTTGGACGTCCCGCTTGATGCTAAAGCCGTCAGCGTCGCTGCTCAAGCCATGAGAGCGAACGGGGACATATCGGCCGCACTAGCGATACTCGAAGTGCATGGTCCGGCATTGTCATCTGTAGGACGAAAGATCGCTAGAGGGATCAGGAATCACCTGAAGAAGCGTGTAGCAACACTTTCAGCTATTGGCATCGTGCCATCATCAGATGGACCGGGTTTTGCGGGAGAGGATCAAGTGATGTTGAGCAGAGCGGAGGAGTTGCTGAGGAAGGACGATCACGCCCGTCCTCTGCATCAGAGAAGGTGGACGAATCTGAGCAGATCGACGAGACGGAGGTTGTCCAGGGCATTCCGGCCGGCTGCCAAATCTGTGCCTGAAACGGCAGAAACGGAAGAAGCAGAACAAGAAAGGACGGAGACGGGTTTAGATCAATCGCAGCAGCCAGAGGTGGTCAACAGGGTCATAGGCCAGCGAGCCATCGAGGCTAGAAGAGGGCGAAGGCGAGCAGTATTGGTGCATAGCATTTAACGAGCGACCTCGGTAACGACAGACGACAGATGACGGATGACAGAGTCGAAGGGGAATATATTACTGCATGGGTACATACATAGCATCGCATAGCATCATGGATCATGGATCTTGCATAAGAGTTGGGCTTTCGGGGTTCGGCGTACGACGTTGTTTGAGCGGTGACGAGTAGCGGTACTGATGATCAGGGGTGAATATCGAATCAGTACTAACTATTACGGGTGCTCGGTAACTCCAACTTTGATGCGTCATAGCTGCAAGGGGTGTAGCGGGAGCGGGTGGTTCAGATTACGTATTAAAGTCCGGGCTGGCATACCGTAAGCGGTAAAGGCTGTTTGTGTGTTTTGGTCGCTGTTATAGCTGGATGTGGACGGTGTTAGGCGTGAGAGCAGAGCAGGAGGACAGAGAGAAAGCAGGGACGGGAGGGAACGGGGATAGGAATGACGTCGACTGGGATGATTCATTTTTCATTTGGTTCATCTGGTGCATCTAGTCTCATGTGTTTAGGTAGAACATTGCAGTTGTTGGGTGGCGCCAATACTACTACTATCGTTTTAACCGCTTCGCTCTTTCTTCAGCTCACTCTTACTATTGCTATTGCCATTCCACTTGACATTCGATATATCATTCGATCCGCTACTGCATCGACAAGGACACTGACTTCCTGATCCCACATTCCACGCTCTACACACCACCACCACCACACTCACACCCGCAGCACAGAACAAGATGGCTGATATTGTGAGTACTCTTTGCTCTTCCCATTCTACCCTTCCTCGCTTTCCCCTCCTTGTCGCTCGATCTCCGTCGTACGATACACTGTCCACGGAGCTCTTGATGTGGATCACCCGCACTTCGATCGTCCAACAACTGAATGCTGACCTAAGTATGCTATCTCTACCAGGGCTCCACCGTCCGTCGCGGCCACCCGATCTTATTCGGTCTCCTGGCCTTCTTCGCCCTGATCGAGGGCTGTATCACCTCTTGGCTCGGTGAGTCGACCTCTTCTAGCGGTAGTGCAGAAGTGATATCAGTCAGCTTACGCATATGTGTGTCTGTGCAGTCGCCCGATACAACAACGAAAACTCTTACCCCAACGACTCGTACAGAGACAGACTGAAGTTCTTGGTCTTCGTCTCATGGTGGACCTTCGCTTTCACCATCGCATACATCGTCGTCTTCCTTAAAGCCTCCAGCAGCTTCATCGCTTCTATTGCATCCCACGTCGCCTGGTTGGCTCTTACGTGAGTTACTCTGGAACCCAAAAAACGTTTCGAGTGCCCTGTGCTGACGTCAGGCATGTGCACTTTATAGCTGGATCTTCTGGCTCGCTGCTATCGCCTCGTACACTGCCGCTCTCGGCGGTGGCAAGCGATGCTCCGTAGACACCATCGCCTACTGCAACCAGCTCGTTGCCGCCGAGGCATTCGGCTGGATCGAGTGGATCATCTTCACCTTGACCACCATCGTCATCCTTGCTGTTGGCGCCAATGCTTTGAGGCGAGGAGACAGGCTCAGCGGCGAGTTGGCTTAAGAGTCTTGTGCAGGCTTGTGAAGTCTCGTGCCTTTGCCAGCAGTTTGACGGGGAGCAGGTGCAAAAGTGCATAGAACGGACAATTGTCTTTGGCAGTGGATGTGGATGAAGATGGAGTTGAATCGGGGATGGAGATGGAGTAGACTGAGACGCGAAGAAAGTACCTTATAAAGCTATATAACTTTTGATTCTGGTCAGGCAGAGTGAGTGCCTGCGCCGAGAAGCGAAACCAACCCAACACCAACACCTTATAATGTGATAGGAAATAGTCGTATGAAATAGTAGATTGTGCAGTGTCAGTGTATTCTCCGGGGATTCCAGCAGTCGGCAGTCTTTTTCGCATGGAGGACCTGCAAGGTTTCCCACCAGTGAACCGTGTCGCACGCTGCGACGCTACGATGTCAGCGCCGCTGACTAATCGACAAAGTTACCACGCTACCGACCCGTCAATCACCGCGGATCTGATCCATCGGCAGTACTCGAGTACTGCAGGAGTAGAGTGCTTACTCGGGATGTTCAGTGCTTGACGAGCGACGGCCTACGTGTACCTTGCCCGAAAGGGGATGTTGGTTGCATGCCCCCAAGTCGCCTAGTCCCTTTTCATGCCGAAAATAACCAGAACCTGAACCTGAGTGGAGGATGCGATTACGAGTGTTCGAGAGAGTAAAGTTGGCCAAGTAGCCGGTTGGTTATATAAGCCGTTTGCATTCGTCCCAGGCAAGATGGAAATTAGAAATTTGCTGCTCCTTTCGCCTGCTCTGAGCGTCTGTGCATACAGTCCACTACGCCAAGACGACCAAGATCGCAAGACCGGCTCGTTGCCCATATAACCCTCTGCTTAGAATCTCGATACGTCGCTTAGCCGCTCAGCAATAGTTCAAGCTGTGACACTGCCATTCAGCTCGAACGAAAATATAGACAGCGAAACACATTTCGTCTGGAAGTAGGCCGCAACGACGACCTCTCCTTGGAACTTGCTCGCTTCTCTGGGCTCTGATCGCTCCGGTGCATAGTATAGAGACACATATAGACTCTTAGATCAGCTAGCTTGACAACACACGCCAACCGACCAATAACGCGAGATGGGCGCATTCGACAATTTGCGCGGCGACCAGATCTCCAGCGGGTGTAAGTGGGTGTGTATTGCTCAGAGAGAAGTAGCTAAACCTCCTGCCGTCTCTGGGTAGATTGGGGTGAACACACCAGCACGATAGACTGGTGAGTGCTCTACACTCACTCGCTCTGTCTCGCACGTTGATTCTGCCCGAAAGCACATGCTGACAAATCACGCCAGGTGCGAGCTCAACTACGTCCACACGGCATACGTCGCCGAGACAATCAACACACTGACCAACCTCCCCTCGATCCTCTTGGGCCTCTACGGATGCCTCTCGACGCTGTCTAATGGCCTCCCGAGGCGTTATGCTTTCTGTTATCTCGGGCTGAGCCTGATAGGGATAGGCAGCTTCGGCTTCCATGCGAGTCTCAAGTGGGAGTGGCAGTTGATGGATGAGTTGCCCATGGTGAGTCTGCCGAGTACCTTCATGGGATTGAGGTGTGAGAGGGTACGAGTGATGGGCACTGGGGTTGGAAGTGCCATTGGGAGCGTCGTCAGCACAAGAAGCTGGACCCGCCTGCTGCGCTACCACTCCGCCAGAGATACGTATCCCCAAGCTGACACTACACCCGCTAGATCTACGTCATCTCATACGCCGCCTACCTTGTGTTAGACACCTTGCCCGGGTTCACGCCGCGTTTCGGTATCTGGGGCCCTTCGGTGATGCTCGCATGGGACATCTTCGTGACCGTGTCATAGTAAGTCGTTGGCCAGCTACCGCCGCGTATTCATTAGGTATACTCTCTGTGGCGCGCAGGACTGACGTGCCTTTGTATCGCGGCACAGCATATGCCTCCCGAACCCGGTCTACCACCAAATAGCCTTCGCCCTGATCCTGCTGACGACGACGGGCCGAACGATCTTCCTCATCGCGTACCGCTTACCCCCTGCTCACCCGCATCGTAAGCTGATAGGGCGCACTATGGCGTGGGGCATAGCGACGTTTGCCGCCGGCTTCGGGATTTGGAATATCGATAATCTGTTCTGTAATGAGCTCAGGAAGATCAGGGAGGTTTTGGGACCGTTGGGCATGTTCGTCGAGGGTGAGTCCACTTCTACTTCAGTACGATATATGCGGTTTGAGCGCATGAGAAAGAAACCTAACGTGATTATGGTGGATTGCTTAGGCCACGCATACTGGCACTTAATGACGGGCTACGGCTCCTTCCTCATCTTCACCTCTTCAATACGTAAGTCGTCAACTGCCTACCTATATTTTGCTCTTGGCCCGTGGACAAATACTGATATGTGGTTGAAACGCAGTACTGCATCTGTCCATCAAGACCGATCCCGACGCGTACATATACGATGGAACCGCATGGTTCCCTATCGTCGAACCTGTCAGACGAGCTTCGGCTTCGGGTGACAGTGCAGGTGCTGGGCAAAGTGGGAATGAGAAGAAGGGTTCTCGAGTGGATCGTAAAGCGGAGACGACGGTCAATGGTTGCGTGGACCAATGACATTGAGCAGATTTCTCATATATGACGGACGGAGGTCGAAAGGTATGCCGCGGTCTCCACTTCGAACCGGCGGCGATGGTCCATCAGAATATCATATACAATTACATCTTCAATAGCATCCATCATATTATCCTCCATGGCATCTTTCTTCCATAAGACTCAGACAATGCATCTGTCATACTCGTACATTACTCGAATACGTTAACAATAACAAAGTATCGATTGCGCATCACGTGACGCTTCGCGAGAAAGCAGACGCGTCGAGAATTGATGATAATTGATGGTTTCAGATTTCAGCTCAGGTCATCATCAGGTTACAGCATTATTCACTGAATCAGACTGTTAGTTGTACGAGTCGTCATCAACCTACATACCATGCGGTCCACTTGAGCATACGCTTGCTTCGCCTGCTTCGCTGCTTGCTCGACTACCGATCATCAGCTTCGGACTACGTATCACTCTCGAGCTCAGCACACTGCATCACCCCGATGGACCGGACGACCGGAGCCCCTTGATTCCTGCTCGAGAAGGTGACCGCTTGACTTGCTGAATCGCTGAGTACCACTTGAACGTCTATCGACTCGTTCGACTGGAGCTGCACGTCCTCTCCGCCTTCAGATATCTTGGTGATATTAGCTTGATAGACGCACTCTCTCCCACTATACGACACCCACCTGACAGCATGCACGATGGCGGCAGCAGTCGCTTTGTCGAATTACCAGCTGGGCGACGTGCTCGGCCGGGGAGCTTCCGGCTCAGTCTACCGCGCACTGAACTTTCTCACGGGGGAGACGGTGGCCATCAAGTCGATCTCGCTCTTATCGCTCCCGCCCTCCTCGCTGCCCGACATCATGTCGGAGATTGACCTGCTGAAGAACCTGAACCACCCGAACATCGTGAAATACAAGGGGTTCGCGCGGGACAAGGAGAACCTATTCATCGTGTTGGAGTACTGCGAGAACGGGAGCTTGCAGACTATCTTGAAGAAGTTTGGCAAGTTCCCCGAAAGCTTGGTGGCGGTGTACATCAGCCAGGTCCTCCAGGGCCTCATCTACCTGCACGAGCAAGGCGTCATCCACCGCGATATCAAGGGCGCCAATATCCTCACTAACAAAGACGGGTCCGTCAAACTCGCTGATTTCGGCGTATCCTCTCGCGCCACTCAGCCAAACTTGGAACTGGTCGATAGCAACAGCAACTCGACGTCCAGCCCAACCTCGCGCAACGATAATGATAACGAAGTGGTCGGCTCACCCTACTGGATGGCACCAGAAGTAATTGAGCAGAGCGGCGCGAGCACAGCGAGCGATATATGGAGCGTGGGATGCGTTGTGGTCGAATTGCTGGAGGGCAAACCACCTCATGGTGATTTGGCTCCTATGCAGGCGTTGTGGAGAATCGTCCAGGATGAATCGATGAGGGTACCAGAAGGTGCAAGTCCTGTAAGTCTCAGCCTCGGCTACTGTTCCCTATATGCTACGCTCTAGGCCTATGAGAGCTACCTCTGACCTACGCGCAGATCGTCAAAGACTTTCTCTACCATTGTTTCCAGAAAGATCCCAATCTCCGCGTCACAGCCAAAAAGCTGCTTCGACACCCGTGGATGCTGTCAGTCAAGAAGACAGTCGAGACGGCATCACCGCCCCCGTCAACACCTCTAACCTCATCGCAACGACAACCTTCGTCCTCAACTTCGACCTCAGCCTCGACATCGCGATCGACTGCTGCTCAAGCCACCAGCCAAGCTCGAGATGGCACGTTGCGGGTACCGTCTGGTGGATCTGTCGGCAAGAATGGCAGTATCGATAAGCCTACAAAGCAGGTAGACGGCGGCACTGTGCGAGCGAAGAAGCCCATGACGGTGTATGATGAAGCTGTGCAAAGGGTCCAAGAGTGGAACGAGGCGCTCAACGGTGGGTACTGCAGACACACCTGTGCGTAAACTTGGGAAGCTGATGGCTTTTTGGGCCGTGCATCGCAGCCTCGCCGAAAGCTCTCGGCACCATGCGGCGCTTGCCACTTCCGCAACCCCGGAAACAGTCGACCACGACCCAACGTGCGCGAGGCGAGTCAAACGGTCCTCTAGGCCTCTTCGCTCTGCCATCACGCTCCTCAGGCGGGTCCATAGCTGCCCAAGTTACTTCGGCAGGAGCCGGACCGTCTTCCTCTTCTTCGCTTCCTCAGCCAACTTCGGGACTCTTGCAGAAGAACTTGCATGTCAGCGACGTGCTGAGTCGGGCGAAAGAGAGTGCAGGAGAAAGCTGGGACGACGACTTTGCCGCTGACATCACGCTATCGAAGCTTGGTCGTGAGTCGTTCTCTCTGCCTCTGATATCTTTCAGAGACTGACTTAGCTACGTTGACATGTAGATCGACGAGAGGAGTCCACTGCGAGTGAAGATCTGGATCAAAAGACATTACGTCCTTCGAAATCGCCGGCTCTAAACATCGCACCTCTTCCCACTGGTGGTAGCTTGCGCGCTCTCAGCTCGAAATCAATGACGAAGGCTGCTGTAGATGATTACTCCGATATCGGACTGGACGAATCGGAGTTAGAGCTAGAATCGAAGCTTGCGAATCTCAAAGTATGTGACATCGTCTATGCGCATGACCTATCGTTAGCTGATATCGCGTTCGCAGTTGAGGAGCAAGGGTAGACGGGGGTTGATGCATCCGGACGATTTACGCAAGATGGCCACTCTGACTCCGACTCTGACACCAAAGATCTCGCCCCCGAAACCAATCCGATCACTATCGACCCCCAAGAAATCTTCTGCCACAGCCGTCTCGACAACTACACCTGCACACAATTCCAGTCGATCACCGACTTTGTCTCTGCCTCAGAGTCCGCGCCCCTCGGCTCGGTCGCCACCGTCTTCGCGCCAGAATTCGCTCAGAAGCAGAGGATTACACGAGTCAGAGTCTCAGTTGGAATTGCAGAAGTATACCGAGGATGATGAGGAGGATTACTCTGATATGTTTGATGCGGCGCAGAACGTTACTCTCAACAGTGAGTCGGCGTCCTGAGATTGAGATATCCTGGCTCGCGGCAGCAGGTGGACATTAACGCAGAGCTGATATCCCCCAAGATCCAAAAACGAACTCGCAATCGCTCCAGCTCACTCGACGCTCCAACAGATCATGGCAAGGCTCAGACGACGGCGACGACGACGCGGATCCATTCGCCGAAATCGACGATGGATTCGATACAGAAGACCTGGAAGCGAATCTCCTACGGGACAAACGGGCCACTTTGTATGCGAATATCAACAAGCTCGTCGATATCTTACAGCCCACAACGTCCTCTGCAGCACTGCGATCTGCATGCGACGAGCTTGTGAGTAGAACATCATGTTGCATAGTGACGGTAGGAGATTTGACGCTTTACTGTGTAGTTGAATCTGTTTGAAAATACGCCAGAGATGGGTCTTGAGAGCCACTTTGTTGCTCAACATGGGATGTTGGCGTGAGTACTGCGGTTCCATCTTTTGATGCTGGCATTCTGATGTTCTACCTCCACAGCGTTCTCGAGGTTCTCGAATCGAGACTTAGCCGCGATGTCGCGGTGAGATTACTCAAGCTGGTCAATCTGGTGAGTTCATCATGGGACTGGATACGAATGAGTACTGACATCAACGACACTTCGCAGATCGTCATCAGTGATGTGGAACTGCTCGAGTCATTCTGCCTGATTGGTGGAATACCTGTAATCATCGTGAGCGTCGAAATATTGTTCACCGCTGAGGAACGGCGATGCTGACTTGGCGCCTTAGCCTTATACGTCCAAGAAGCATTCTCTTGACACGAGAGTAGAAGCGTCCACTTTCATCCAGCAGCTCACGCGTTCGGCCCTGACGCTGCAGATGTTCATCTCGTACGTTCTGCCTACTCATCGTAGTTTCGGCAATGATCCATGTTGACGAACGGCGCTTGCAGGTGTCGAGGACTGCGAATCCTAGTAGAACTGCTGGACGAGGACTACGCCTTGAACAAGAACCTGATCCTGTCCTCCCTGGAAGGTATCAACTCGGTATTCGACCTGCAATCCCCCACGCCCCGCAACGAGTTCTGCAGGATGTTCGTGCGCGAAGGGATACTCGATCCCCTCTCGACTGCCCTCGTGGCCATTCTCAAGGATGACGACGACCCTTCCGCGAGAGAAGATCAAGCGCATAGAGCCGTTGGAGTTTTGCTGCTCTTCTGTCAAGTGGCCCAGGGCGATATGCGGATCAAAGAGGCGTTTGCTAGTAGACCGATCATGATTCGTAAGTCAATTTCACGCGCGTACTACATCAAACTCATTGCTAACCGTTGGCTCGTCTGCCTCGTCCGGCCAGGCCTGCTCAAGGCGTGCGAGCTCTTGCCCCGCAAACTGCTCATCACGGCCATCAAAGCTATCAAGCATCTGTCCACTTCCCCGCAGCTCATTGAGATCTTGCAGAATTCCAATGCGATGGAGATACTGGTGCAGTTGCTCGGGAAGAGCACCAAGGGCACGCACAGCAATGTGAGTTCTACCACTGCCACTCAATTCGTTCAACTCGTTCAGCGTACCTCTACACCTTACGAGGTCGAGCAGTCGCGCAAGCCATGTCCAGAGGGGACTGAGGGCTGACGTTGTTGGCGACGTAGGAGATCTGCTCGCACATCTTCCAGACTATCTACAGTATGACCCGCCTCTCCAAAGCGCGCCAGGAAGAAGCCGCCTCCAGCGGGATAATCCCGCTCTTGAAAAAAGTCATCATGACTAAGTCGCCTTTGAAGCAATTCGCGCTGCCCATCCTGTGCGATCTGGCGAACGCAGGCAAGATCAGTCGTAGACTCCTGTGGCAGAATGACGGGATGAAGCGTGAGTTCTAATTCTTGAGATCCGAGTCACATTCTTGTATCTCCCCGCAAAGCGAAGAGGATAGTACCTGATGGCGATCTCGCAGTGTACATCGATCTACTTGAAGACCCGTATTGGCGCGTGAGCGCGCTCGACGCTATCCTAGCTTGGTGAGTGCGCCGCTTGAGCTATACTCAGCTTCTGAACGTACAAAAGCGTTTGCCGAACAAAGCTGATTGGCTGACCCGCTCGCGCAGGATGCAAGATGAGACGGCAAGAGTCGAGGATGTTTTACTGGAAAAGTCAGCTTCGGATAGCTTGGTTCGGTGCTTCGTCCAAGCGTCCGGCGTGTCTTTTGAGGGTATCTTGGATCCGTGAGTGGGGGATGGGCAACAGTGCCTTGAAGCTCTCTTCCAGGCTGCCTCGGTCCCGAGCGTACGGTGTCTTATGTGGAGCAAAACTGACAGCTACAAATCAGCTTCCTGAAGATACTGCGACTATCGACCTCGCTCACGAGCACCCTCTCCCACCCGCCATTCTTCCACCGACTGGCAGACACACTAGAACGATCTTCAAAAGCAGTGATAAAGCTAAACCTGCTCCGCCTGACGCGGGTCGTATGCGACGCGCACCCCGATCGAGCCTCGTTAGTGGCCCGCTTCGGATTGGTGGATATTGTCGAGAAGCTAAGTCGGCAAGATGGCGCTGTGCTCGTGCGCGAATTGGCGAAAGAGGTTCTACCGGGCTTACTCTTTGGGACCGATGCGCCGGACCCTATAGCTCTAGCGAGAGCGAGAGGAGGAGCGATGGATATTGGAGAAGGAGGTCAGGGTCATGGCGGTCCCGGAGCAATGCGGAGGACAATGTCGGAGATGGTCCTTCCTGACTCGACTCGCGGTGAGGGGGCGAAAACAGCTGGAACACTCCGCGCTGAACCGGTCGTGAAACCAGCTACAGTGATAGATAGGTCAATGCCGCCTCCGCCTTTACCAACTTCGGCGTCACTGCGCTCGACGAAGAGTCCTTCACTGGCTCAACAGCCACCGCCGTCACCGCCGGCGTCGTCGTCGTCGTATCGCTCTTCCACATCAGGATCAGGGTCAGGATCAGGATCGATGCCGAATCGGAGTCCTCGTCTGACTCAGTCCAACTCAATGGCGAGTGTACATATGCCTCATCCCTCGAGTTCTCGTACGAGTACATCAAGATCATCGACTCCTTCGGCCCAATCTCCCTATTCTAGATCGACAATGCCGACTACTGCAATTGCTGCCGCTGCTACGTCAACAACAAGAGCCAGCACCACTACTTCGAGCTCTACAAAATTTGCTCACTCCCTTCCCCAGACAATGTCCGTACCGATGCCGTCGCCGTCGCCATCACCGTCGCCCGCACCGATGACAACCGTGCCGCTCCGAGGCGAAGATACCGATCCGACCTCGACGACCGGTAGTGGGATGGGGGAAAGACCGAAACATAAACGCAAGATATCCAGATCCCAGCTCAGGTCAGTCGCGTTCCTCATTCGCCCATGTGCCTCCCATCTCCATTGCATGACGCTGATCTTGTCGAAACCTCATTATGCATGTTCGCGTGTATAGGGAAGTACAATGGCAGACAGACGAGAATGGGCAGGTGAAAAGCATTAGGACACCGTCCAGACTCGCTGGGTACACTGTGGAGTGACCAACCTCTTGTTGTTTAGGTAGGGTAAGGATAGGAGTGCGAGAGTGCGGTACAAATTGAAGTCGAGAGAACAAGAGCAAGTATGCTTGGGAGCTTGAGCGAGTGGAGAGAGATGGTTTAATTGGGTTTGCCCATTGTATTTATATATGTTCGTCGTTCGTCAGATCCCCTGCATGTCGCTATATCCCAACATGTAATAATCTCTAGCATCTGTCATTCATGTTGAATATCGTGTTTATGCCCGATAACCAGATATCGCCAAGAGCCACACAGTCATCCAGTACGCACATGCACACACCACACACATCCCGCACGTTGCTCGGGCACAAATGCATGGGTGACCAAGTATCTATGTGCAGTATACGACCCTTCTGCTCTTTGCTCCGGCTCTGTTGCAACGCTACACCCAACAATCTACGGGCTGAGCCTCTTGGGGTCACGAGGGAAGAGCGAGGCGCGACGGATATTGTTCAACTTGAGGAAGAGCATGACGACTCGCTCGAGACCTATTCAGACTCGTTAGCTGCGTCTCTGCGTCCTGATATCGTATGTTTACGCGAAGCTGGAGAAAGACTCACCGATACCACCACCACCATGAGGTGGCGCACCCAACTTGAATGCATCCAAGTAGCCAGCCATGTCATCAGGGTTGATTCCAGCTTCCTTCATTCTCTCAACCAAGAAAGCGGGGTCGTGAATACGCTGAGCTCCAGACAAGATCTCCTCACCACGCATGAAGAAATCGTAAGAGTTTGACAAGGTGGGGTCGGTAGGGTCCGGCATGGTGTAGAATGGTCGGATGGACAAGGGGAACTTGTCAAGGATGAAGTAGTCGGTGTTGTACTTTTCTCGGACCAAGCGACCGAGCAGTTTCTCGTTCTCAGTGCTATAGTATAGGAAATCACCACAAGTCAGCACAGCGCACCCCCGCAAACGTGTCGTCTCGACAAAGCACAAGCCCACACTCACCTCATGTCGTCCATCTCGCCGATCGGGCTGCCGTCACTGTCCGTCGCTCCAGCCTCCTTGAGCATCTTCATACCTTCCTTGAAAGGCAGCTTGAGTGTCTCATCGAGGAAGATGAACTCCTCGCAGGGGAACTGCTTTGAAATAGTAGCGATCTCATGGCTGTACTTCTCCTTGAGACCCCGGAAGATAGCCAACAGCATGGAGTCAAGAGTCTCGACGACTTCGTGGTAATGCTCCTCGATGGCCATTTCGAGATCAAGACCAACGAACTCGGTCAGATGTCGGTGAGTGTTGGAGTTCTCCGCTCGGAACACTAGACGAAAACGGGAGGTCAGCATCGTGACTATGACACGATAACTATCGTAAACGCACCAGGTCCAATCTCGTAAACTCGTTCAAAGTCACCAGCGATGGCCATCTGCTTGGCGAGCTGAGGACTCTGTGCGAGGAAGGCGGTACCTGAAAGTGCTATCAGCTGACATGTACGGGCGTTGCTGATGCACAGTCTAGCTGACCGTTGAAATATTGAACCTTGAACACGCTCGAACCACTCTCCGTAGCAGCACCCTGCAGTTTTGGCGAATGGATCTCGACGAAGTCCTGCGAGTTGAGGTAGTCACGGAAGAGGTTGACCACGCCGGATTGGATACGGAAGATGGCCTGGTTTGTGGGTGTCTACAATAGTCAAGCGTCAGCGTCTGATGCACGACACGGGCTATGTTTAAGCAATAAAACGTACTCGAAGATCCATTACTCGGTTGTCAAGACGGGTCGGCAGAGCAACTTGAGAGAATTGCACATCCTCAGTCTCCATCTGCGTCCAATGCTCCATTAGCGTGTATACTGCATATTTACGACCCTTGACATACCCGTTGGAAGTCAGACTCCGGTCTGGAGGCATCGTCGATTGAGAATGGCAGTTCTCCGACCTCGACAGCAGTGAAGAGCTATATTGACCAAAGTCAGCTATTGACGAGGCGAATGAATCGGGTAGCTGACATACCTTTTGAACACCAATTTCGTATTCCTGAATGGTGCAGCTCTTGACGTCGGCAGCCTTGATCACACCCTCGACCAGGACAATGGTCTCCGACTGAAGACGCTGTCAGCTGAGTACGAACAAACTGGTACGAGATGTCAAGCTCACTGGGATGACTTGAGCGTATTTGAGCATTTGCTTGGACACCTGGTGCTCGTCCTTCTCTCCTGAGACGACCAAGACACCTTGGAGAGTCTGAGTCTGCTGACGGAAGGTGAGGAAGACGATCTTGGCGCCTGAGAGCGGATATCGTCAGCTGTGCTCGTGGATTCGAGCAGTAGCTGATCTAGGGAGGACATACCTTGCGGGCGCATGTTGTGTAGCCTGGCGCGGAAGACAACTCTCTGTCCGATGGAGTCCTGGTTGATGTTGGGGAATCGGAGGTATTTGCGGCCTAAAAGAAAGCTCCAGTCGGCCATCTGTCCATATTTCATGTATATGTGACTCACCATTCCTCTCTTGACTCTGGTGCAAGGGAAGTTTGCCATAGTTCTGCTTGGCGTGGTCCTCGCTCTCCTTCGCCTCCCTCTTCTTCTTCTCTTCCTCTTCTCTCGCGGCGCGCTCAGCGGCTTTCTTAGCCTTCTCAGCTTCCTTAGCCCTCCTCTTCAACTCGCCCTTGGTCGGGCCGGCAGCGGCGTCACCTCCCTCAGCGGCGGCAGTAGGAGCTGGAGCGGTGCCCTCTGCGGCAGCCTCGGCTGCTGGGGCGGTGAGCTGGGCTTCTTTGGGTTGTTCAACGGGTTCTGACATGTTATCGCGTGTGTGCGTGTGTGAGAAAAGACAAAGGATAAGGATCAGGTCAAAAGTTGGGTCTAGGTGAATGATGGAAATCTCGGCAAAGTCAGACGGAATGACTCGCTTCAGCACTCGAGTAGATGATACAAAAAGATAAATTCCACGTCATCGATTCCTCCCATGTACAGTCCGCATATGACCGCATCTTTTGACTCGGTTCATTCCGACTTTTCCACAACTACCAAAGACTGATATATAGCGTAACATCACTCCTCTTATCACACCGAAACAGCATCATCAAGCAACCATGTCTAGCTCTGAAGCTCTCAACCCGTCCTCGGCTCATGCCGGCACGTCCGCCGAGACCCACCCTCGTCAACCCATTTGGCTGAGGTGCGAGAAGAAGCCTTTCGAACATCGTTCGGCTTTGACTCCGACCACCGCTAAGACACTCTTGGACAACAACTTTGACGTTTTTGTCGAGAGAGATCCTCAGCGTATCTTTGACGACGAGGAGTTCGAGGCGTGAGCTTTTTCTGCTGACTCACTAGTCAATCACGAAATCAAGCTGATAGCTCTCATCCGCAGCGTCGGCGTCAAGCTCGTCCCCCACAACACGTGGCCTAGCGCCCCTGTCGAGGTGCCCATCCTCGGCTTGAAGGAGCTGCCAGAGTCTACGTGCGTCAGCTATATTGAGGACGAGAAACCTCCCGCTGACTTGATTTCTGCGCAACAGCGACCCTCTTCCGCACACCCACATCCAGTTCGCACACTGTTACAAGCAGCAAGGCGGATGGACCGACGTTCTCCGCCGATTCCGCGAGGGCAAGGGCCTGCTGTACGACCTCGAATTCCTCGAGGACCCCGCTACCAAGCGCCGAGTCGCCGCGTTCGGCTTCCACGCCGGTTTCGCCGGTGCTGCTGCTGGTGCTTTGGCGCTCGCTGCTCAGCAAGCCGACGGCGGCAAGGGCACCCTCAAGGGTCTCAAGCCTTACAAGAATGAAGGAGAGATGATCGCGCATGTCAAGCAATCGCTTGAGAGCGTCGAGGGCGGTGTCGAGAACGTCAAGGTGCTCGTCATTGGTGCTCTTGGCAGGTGTGGAAGCGGTGCCGTCGACCTCTTCAGGAAGTGTGGTCTCAAGGAGTGAGTTAACTGTGTCGGTCATGTCATAATAGTCATACATGTATCTGACGCTCATAACAATCTTCAGGGACAACATCGTCAAGTGGGACATGGCCGAGACCGCCAAGGGCGGACCATTCCAAGAGATTCTTGACGGTGCGCACGAGCTTCCTTGAACTTCTTTAAAGAGATGGGCATCATCTGACTTGCTTGTGTCACAGTGGACATCTTCGTCAACTGTATCTACCTGTCCCAACCGATCCCCAAATTCGTCACCTCGGACAGCATCGCTGCCGCAGGCGACTCGAGGAAGCTGAGCGTTGTCGTCGACGTCTCATGCGAGTGAGTCATCAATACTGCCGATAGGTCGTTTGCGAGAGGATTGTGCAGCTGACGTGATCGTGTCACAGCACCACAAACCCCCACAATCCTATCCCCATCTACGACATCAACACCACCTTCCCCGAGCCCACCGTCGAGGTGAACACCAAGGGCGTTGGCAAGCGATGCACCGTTATTTCCATCGACCACCTGCCTACTTTGGTAAGCGTCTTTTTCATCACTCTCCACGGCTTCCTTTTGTCATACGATTATCGCAAGTGCTGATTCAAAGCACAATTTAGCTCCCCCGTGAAGCTTCCGAGCAATTCTCCAAGGACCTCCTCCCTTCAATCCTCCAATTGCCGGAGCGCGACTCTGCGCCAGTGTGGACCAACGCTGAGAAGCTCTTTAGGCAGAAGCTCGAGGAGGCCCGAGTCGACGACGAGAAGAACGGCGTCAAGGCTTAGGCTGATGCACGGATACAGAAACCTGCTGGGCGGCGTAGTGGAGCATGTTCGTGGCTTCGGCGATTGACAGGAGCAACCCAAATCACTAGATACAATGTATACAACTGCATGATGATTCGTCCGGTGTATCTCGTCGCCATGTCGTTAAACTTCTCGTATCGCCCCTGCTCTCACTCATCAAGCTAGTTGAATATGTCTCAGTCTAACGTCTACGCCAAAGGGAGATAAGCGCGTCGGCGCGCTTCCTCCTCCTCGCCAAACTTCCACATGAACCATTCGGCCTCTACCCCCACTCCCAATTGGCCCTCAGGCCGAGGTGCCTTGTTCATCTCGCCTTCCGGGATAAGCCGTGGCGGGGGTTGATCGTTCGCTGGGTCGGGAGGGAGAGGAATGGAATGGACCGTGTGTCTATGTTTGTTCAGAGCCATCAGGGACGGGTGGAGATGTGGTCGGTCTACATGAGTGCGGGATCAGCAAGCTGGGTCGGTGTTGAAGCCTGTGCAAGTGGACGGTGGAAGCTGGATGGTGGGTGCGCGGCGACTCACCATCTAGGAGACAGACGTATATCCCCATACGCGCAGGATCAGACTCTGTTGGTCTACCCTTCTGACTCGCGTCTTCGGGTACTGAGTCTGGCAGCTGGGAGTAGACTATGGACGGAGCATTATTAGTTATGGCAGATTGGGTGCTTCATTGCTTCGCACGTTGATTACATCCCTGCGCTCGGATAAGAGCACAGTGGAGTAAAGTGGAGTACAGTGAGGACTTACGATCCGGTAAGACCTCTTGAGCGACTATCGTCTCTGGTAAAGACCAAGTACTCCCCTCTCCCTTGGCCATGATCGACGACGAGGTCAAGCACCTGTTGAAGCAGCGTCGTACGTAACCGTTGTGCGTTTCTTGGTGTCGATACTGTCAGTGACACGTCGAACCAACATATAAGTGTTCAAGTATCACAGCGTAGATGAGTCCGAGGATGATGGACATGCTATGTGGAGGTTCTGGGGCTTTCATTTTTGCACCGTGACAGTCCATTCTGATACATGCGTCAATGGATACGACATGTAGCGCTGCTGCCTTGCACGATGCGCACGAGCATCTCATACACGCTCAGATTGATATGCACAATGCCCTGCTATCGCTGCATGGAATCAACCCTGAATCCAGATTCAAGAGCGACACAAAGCAGCACCACTTGCCCGCTCCTGCGCAAGCTCACGGAATCACACAAACGCGCAAACGCACAAGACCAGTCACACAATGACACAGTGATAGTGGATATGAGCCAAAGCCGGATGTCATCACGTCAAAGCGAGCCTAGAGTACATGCTCCCCTCCTCTAGCTCCTGCCGCCATGCGCGCGTGCGCGTGCACGTCACGCATCTCCTTCCCTCCACCACGATCTCAAATCTCCATTTTCCATCGAATTGGTGTTCGGTGTTTAACGGAGACGACTGTAGAAATCGAAGGAGGTCAGCGTATGTCTCTTGTGCACTACACAGAGTGATGGTGTCGAGGGGCGGGTGGATCTTGGAGCAAGGCGGATGAAGTGGGACGTATAGTTAGTCTAGACCATAATGGCATAGACTGCCATCTCATCCCACTCCATTCTCCGCTCGCTCAAAATTCGCCCCATCGTCACCGGTCCCCCGACTGATCTTCCTTTTCTTGATATATGCCAAGCAAATGAGAACACAGCACTCACCGAGCCTCTCGCTCAGACTCCAACAGCGCCAAGATGTCGTTGACCCGCACGGGGCCCTTGACGTTACGGATGATGGATCGGGAAGTGTCGTCCATGAACTCGACGCGGACCTGGGTCACACCGCCTCGAGAGCCGGTACGGCCGAGGACCTGTGGGTGTGTAAATGCGAGAATCGAGGGTCGAGAAAGAGCGTGACATGATGTTGATGAGGGTCGGCAGAGAGGCAGATATGGGAAGGAAATGTCAAAAAGTCAGCTTCGCGCCCCTCTTGATTATTACACCACGTCCTCGTCCAACACCGCCACCACCATAACACAGCGCAGACAAGAGCGGCTGACAGCTGATGTGACTCCCATGGGGAGTCCTAGACTCCGCACAGTATCCAGCTTAACCGATTGCTCCCACGCCATCCAGCGGTTGACAAACACAATCGGCTTGGCTTGCTGACGAGCGTACTCGGCACTCCAGCCAATTCTGCGCCCCAGCGTGCCAGATCCCTCCTGTTGACTGCCTGGTGCTTCTCCCACACCACCATCCCTCCCCATCGACACCACACCCGAGCTCATAACCCTTCAGTCCTGAATCCTCTCCTCCAACACCGACAATCACGAACATCGATCCCAGCCTTCCCGCCAACAATGGAGTCTAGAAAACAGTCAAGGGGGTATGCGAACGCACCTTGAGGACACGGGCGAGCTTGACGGGCGTCTTGTTGGAGGTGGCTTCCTATTAACATACACATCGTCAGTACCGTTCGGTATAATCGTTCAATTCGTTGTTGCGATGCGCTCGCCGGCGTGACGGCCGGTGGGCAGGGGGCGGGTGGCTGGCGGCGAGCGGACTCACCATATTGATTAGGCTTTTGACGGTTGGAGGAAGAGAGTCAAGCGTGGTTTTCGATCTTTGTAGAATTAGAGATTGGATCCAGGACCGAGTAGCAGACAGTGGACAGTGGACAGGCTGAGCGTAGCGAGTAGGCAGGACTGGTAGGACTGGTTCAGAGCTGTATGCAGGGTACACGCAAAAGCAGCCAAAAGCAAAAGCAAGGGAAGAGGGCGTATGAGAGCAAGTGTGGCACAGCGAAAAGCTGCATGGACGATCACTCCACGGTGTTACCCATTTGTCGGAGTTAACATATCGCCGATATGATCGTTTCGACAGAAGGGGGTTTGCTTCCTAGGGTTGTTTTCAGTCGACGGAACTGTCTCATTGACGTACGGTTTGCATGGTCGCCCGTTGACTATTGTTCGTTATCAGCAGGAGATAGGAGAGAATGGCTACTAAGACGCGATGCATCGTATCTGATGGCTGCACGCTCTCCATCGGATCTTGAGCCCTACTAAACTTGTGCTATTCAACTATCGCAACTCTCTTCGAGCACACTCGTTCACCTACCAGCATGTGCCCGCATCCCCATGAAAGTTTCAAGAGGCAAGGCCTCGCTTGATCCTATCCCTCACATGATGCTACATGGTGATGATAGATGCTGCTACGACAATGCTGATGCTATGCACTGATGACTGACACTGACTCCGACATGACAACTATACTGCTCGCCATCTGAAGACGGGTACAACGATTTTTCTCGGGATCTCCCACATGTTCTCACGCTACCCCAACACGTCACGGAGGATAAGAGCGGGATCCTCGTACTTCCAATGAAGCGTATGCTTCCGTTCCTTCTTTTCTCCTCCATCTGGCTCACTCTGTCTTCCGGCCTTGTCCAACTTCAATAACCCAGTAGCCAACAAGTTCTGGGAAACCGTTTCTGCCCTGTTTGCTGCGCCCACACCACCTCGACCGCCGTTAGACGTAGAAGTAATTTCTCTCGCGCGGGTCGCTTCCTCAGTCAGAGGTAAGGGTGTAGCGGACTCGATTTCTCCTAGTGTATGTGATGTTGCCAGTCGGTGTAGGGTAGGGGACGCTTGTGGGTGAAGCGAAGGGTTCAACGCGAATAGGTGCTGCAGTGTCGATATGTCCGGCTTGGGCATATCTCCGCCCGTACTAATTCCAATGGCAGCCAAGGCGGCTGCTCCTGGCCCTGCACCGAGTGCGAGCTCGGCGTTCCAGTCCGTCTCGACATGTCCATTTGGTATTCCCTTCTCCACGACACTACGGCCAGGTGGCATACGTATAGTCCTTCCTCCGGGTCTATCTCGTCCTGTGAGATGCACGATACCGTGGAAGATATCTCCCAGGTACGCGTCCATGCCCACAGCCATAAACTCGCCTACGTCACTGGTAGCGTCTGGTGCGATGGACAGATCGTGCGTTTTGGCGAATTGCGATAGGCGCAGGGAGAGCTGTTGAGAAGATGGCAGACTTCGTGTCGGTACTGCCAGCGGTGGAATGAGGCTGCCTGGAACACGAAGAGCAATCAGCTTTGGGAATGTGGCGTAGTGGCCGGCGAGACTTACTAGCTCCGAATGTCGACCATTTGGATGCCTTGTCCTTGTCGCCCGCTTCACCGTCGAGCAGTTCGCCCTCGCCATCCGCGTCGACCTCAGTCTCTTTCTCCATTTGCTTTCCATGTACGGCCCTGCGCACTCTAGCGCGTTCTCGCCCTCCCATGCCCATGACCCATTGCGATATCCGCGCTTTGGGTTCGATGATGGCTTCGTCCAAATCGAATTCGGGATCATCGTATCCCACACGTTTCCGTTTGGTCTGATTTGCGGCTGAGACTGGTACTTGATGACGAGGTGCTGAGCCGGCGTTGTGTAACAGTGACAGCAGCAGCTTATTATGTAGCGTGACTGGTCCCAATTTCGCGTCAGTCCCGCTATTCCTCCGCTCAATGATAGACAAAAGTACGGACACACCTTTGGGCCCCTTGAACCATGCTCTGACCATACCTTCCAGCTCGCCCCTACCTATCTGACCAAGTAAATACCCGTTCAGAGCCTTCCAGTACGGCAGACCATCTTCGCCCAACGCGTCATGCAGTTCCTGCTTGATCGCATGTGTGTCCATCCGTTCGAAGACGAGTGGCACGGGAGCTAAAGGCGGTCGCGGATCGGGATGGTACGATGCTGGTATACCCAAATTAGGGTTCTGTGAGGAGGATGCATGTTGAGGGGAAGGGACGGTCGCCATCCCTCGATGCGAAAAGGACGGAAATTGATGTCGAGAACGAACGAGGAGGGTTTTCGGACAGCGGAAAACGCGGGGTGGTAGCGCTAGTTCTGCTTGTCTGGCTAAGAAGTCGATTGACGATGGATGGAACGCGATGCTGTTGTCAGACTGGAAGCAAGGTGATAGCTGGTCGTCAGAAGAGAGCCAACAAAGCCGGTCATTCGAGTGTCATTCGGCGACCAGCGAAGACAAGAATGACGTGGAAAAGCAATACATTCCTCTCCCCCCGCAGCACGAGCTGAGCGGAATCAAATGTATCACACACGGCCATGCCCGGTCGCGCGGACACGTCCACCTCAGTCCACTGTTGCTAACATAACACTCAAGAGTCGTTTATGTGAAGATAAACATTACTTGTCACCGACCTAGATATATGGCCGGACGTCTTACTAGAGCTGTAGTACACGGCTGAAGGCTTCTTCCTATCGCTGCAATTGATACGGGATCGCGCAGGCAATGGCAGAACAAGGCGAGAGCAACGTGTCTCCCCCGGCGGCCACGCCGCCGGCAACTGTATCCGGGCTTCAAGTCGACACGACATCGACGGACAGCACGTCTCCACTAGGCACTCCGGTAGGTCTAGGCATACAGAACGGCCCGCCAACACCAGTCAAGGAGCTCCCGCCAGCTCCACCTTCTGAAGGTGCTCCTACGCCTTCTCTTCCACCCGCCGATCACACTGTAAGCTTGAACGACACACCAGCAACTCCTCCTCCACCGCCACCGCCCAAACCGGGTCGAGGTATCCCCATCCGCACGGATAGCAAAGAGACACTGGAGGATGTAGAGCTCAGCAGAGCCGGGACACCTGCCGGCGCAGCTTCCACGCCAAGCATTTCGCGGAGGATCAGCGGTGGACCTAGACGGCCTTCAAATACCGCCTCGGCGTCGGTGACTTCCCTCCATTCTATCACTTCTTCAACAGCGCAAACTCCATCGCGGCCACATTCTGCGCGTCCAAAAGCAGGGCATCATTCTCGCCGATCATCAACAAACACGCTGGCTCTCTCGAAGATGCCGTCAAACACGCCCGGCCCGCAATTGTCGACAGTCCTCATCATGCCACCGCTACAGACTTTGGTCAATTCAAAGGAAGCCAAGAAGTCTGCGTCGTTCCTCGCAGCTTCGCAACGCGCTCTAGATCTGTGTCAAGGAGGCGAGGGATCGTCCAATGCAGCCTATCTACACCCGAGAGAGATCTTTGAACCGCTTCGGCTGGCCATCTCAAACCCTCAAACCACATCCGTCCCAATTCTCATCACCTCTCTCGATCTCCTCTCCAAGCTCATCTCCCACTCGTTCTTCTCCGAGCCCAACGGTCCTCCGCCAGGAATGTCCCCCCTGCCAGACCTCATAACGCATACCATCACGCTTTCATACTCCGAGACCTCGCCACCTCAGGTAGCATTGCAGGTTGTCAAAGCGCTCATGGCGATCGTTTTGTCGACTGACAAGGGCATGTTAGTCCACCAATCATCCTTGCTCAAGGCAATCCGTACGGTATACAATGTGTTCCTCTTGTCGCCCGATGCGGCAAATCAGATTGTTGCGCAAGGTGGATTGACACAGATGGTGCACCATTGCTTCGGCAGAGTTGTTCGACCTGATCCCAGGAGCGCATCGATGTCGGGGAGTAGGAGCGCTGGTGGCGAGAATGACGCTAGAAGGGAAGCGGCGAGGCGAGCAGAAGCCGAGGCGAATGGTCAAAGCGAGCCTCCTTCAGCGCCCCCAACTCCAGCCCCTGCACCAGCGGTCGATGGCGAGAGCAACGGTCAAACAGCGGAGGGTAAACTGACACTGTGAGCACTAATGATTCCGTGTATGAGCAAAGGTGTCTGACGCAACTCGCAGCGAGTCTTTTGCCGAGCCTAATCCCAATGATCAAATCCCTACCGCGCCAGCACCTATAGCGAGCGATGCTGAACCTTCAGCGTCTCCACGTTTACCGCAACACACCGTCTCGATACCCGTGCCAAACGGCGATGCGCTTGATACGCCGCAACCGACGTCTATGCCTTCCTCTGAACCAATGACAAATGGGAGAGGTCCTAGCGCTGCTGGCCCTGGTGGCGGGATGGACGAGTCAGAGGGCAATCTCGACGCCCTGGGTCGACCGATACCGACAGAAGAGCTGTTCGTCAAAGACGCCTTCCTGGTATTCCGCGCGTTATGCAAGCTCAGCATGAAAGCGTTGGTCACCGAGAGGTGCGTGTCGACGGTTGTATATGTGCAGTGCTGACAATATGTTTACAGCGAGAAGGATCTGCGTTCCCACGCAATGCGATCAAAGCTGCTCTCTCTCCACCTCGTTCTGACCATCCTCAAATCCCACTCCGATCTCTTCGTCAATCCTCTTGTCTGCATCCCGTCCAACACCTCCCTCGAGATGACGCCATTCCTCCAAGCGACGAAGCAATATCTCTGCTTGAGCTTGTCAAGAAACGCGGTCAGCCCTGTCAACCAGGTGTTCGAGTTGAGCGTGGAGATATTCTGGTGCATGCTGAAGTGGATGCGAGCTCAGATGAAGGTGCGAGCGACCCTATGGTATCGTGATAACGCTGATACGACTATGCTCGCAGAAAGAGATCGAGGTCCTGCTCAACGAAATCTTCCTGCCTATTCTCGATATGCGACATTCAACCCTGCGACAGAAATCGCTCATCCTCGGCGTCTTCATCCGGCTATGTCAAGACCCACAAGCTTTGGTAGAAATCTACATCAACTACGATTGCGATCGTGCGGCGCGGGAAAACATCTACGAGCGGCTCATGAACATCGTCTCGAAGATTGGCCAAACACACTTTGCGCCGCCCAGCAAAGAGGAGCTGAGTCAAGACACAATGTCAAAGCATGGTAGTCACTCTCACGGCCCTGCCATACCGCCGTCCCTGAGTACGTCCGCCATGTCAGCCGACGCCCAGCACTACGCTGGATTGTCACCGGAAATAAAACTCCGCAAGCAGTCGCTAGAATGCCTGGTAGCGGCGTTAAAGTCCCTCGCTACATGGGCCACCACGACTTCTGGCACAAAAGGACCGGAAGAAGCTCCTCGTGCGAGTGAAGATGGATTAGGCCGCCATCACATCTCCTTGTCTGTCTCGGGGTCGAACGCTGAACTCGCCGCGCCAACACCGATGTGGCCAGCTGATCCGTCCATGCGCAGTTCAGTCTCAGGGATAGCTTCCAACGGTCTCAACACTCCTGACATCGGAGAAGACGATGTTGGACGCTTCGAGAGTGCCAAGCAGAGGAAGACGACGTTGCAAGAGGGCATCAAGAAGTTCAACTTCAAGCCGAAACGCGGCGTCGCCTATCTGGTCGAGCACGGTTTCATCCGGAGCAAAGCACCTGACGACATCGCCCGGTTCTTGCTCACCAACGAGGGGCTCAGCAAGGCTATGATCGGAGAGTACCTTGGTGAAGGCGATGAGGACAACGTGGCAACAATGCACGCTTTCGTTGACATGCTGGACTTTACCGATATGCGATTCACCGACGCTGTGCGACTGTTCCTCCAGTCTTTCCGACTTCCAGGCGAAGCGCAAAAGATCGACCGATTCATGTTGAAGTTCGCCGACCGCTTCACCCACGGCAACCCGTCAAAGTTCGCGAACGCCGATACCGCCTATATCCTCGCTTTCTCCGTTATCATGCTCAACACGGACGCGCATAACAAGAACTTCAAGCAGAAACGGATGACGAAAGCCGAATTCGTCAAGAACAATCGGGGTATCAACGATGGCGCTGATCTGCCCGAGGAGCTCCTGGGCGAGGTTTACGACGAGATTCAGACCAACGAGATCAAGATGAAAGATGAGATCGAGAACCCGCCCGCCGCGGCTGCTGGCGGATTGGCTAGCGTTGGTAGGGATCTGCAGAAGGAAGCATACGTCGCACAATCAGAAAATATGGCATCGAAGACCGAAGCCTTACTCAAGGCGATGGTTCGGCAACAAAAACGGGGAGTCGTCCGACCCACCGACCACTTCTACGCAGCTTCACGCCTCGAGCACGTACGATTCATGTTCGAGGTCGCATGGATGCCTTTCCTAGCTGGTATTTCTGGACCTCTGCAAGAGACCGACGACATGGACGTTGTCAACCTGTGTCTCGAAGGCCTGCGAAGCGCCATTCGGATTGTCTGCTTATTCGACATGGAGCTCGAACGGAACGCCTTTGTGACCACGTTGGCAAAGTTCACCTTCCTCAACAATCTTGCCGAAATGAAACCGAAAAACGTCGAGGCTATCAAGAGTCTGTTGGAAATTGCTGTCACCGATGGGAACAACCTCAAAGCTTCTTGGAAGGATGTGCTGGTTTGCGTCAGTCAACTCGAGAGGATGCAGTTGATCTCCAGCGGTATGGACGTTCCGGATCTCAATCGCACAGCGTGAGTGGGCAAACCTTTTTAGCTGCATGTTGACTAGCTGATGAGTGTAATATAGATCAAGTGCGGACAAACGCAAGTCTACAATCGCAGCGAAGAAGAGGGCACCAGCAGACGAGGTCGCAGAGGAATCAAGGTCGTCTCAAGTGACAGTAGCTGCGGACATGGTGTTTTCGATGAGCAAAAACCTCTCGGGCGTGAGTCGTCCCCTTTCGTCATCGACTTTCGGAGACTGATCGTATTGCAAACGGATCCAGTCTGCCATTGTCGACTTTGTGCGAGCGCTTAGCGAAGTGTCTTGGGAAGAGATCCAATCATCTGGTTCATCACCCCGGCCGCGTCTGTTCAGCTTGCAGAAGCTCGTCGAGATCTCGTACTACAACATGGGCCGAATCAGGTTGGAATGGTCAAATATCTGGCTTATCCTGGGAGAGCACTTCAATCAGGTCAGCTGGCTCCTAAACGTCGGACGAGAACGCAAGCTGACAGTATCGTCGTAGGTGTGCTGTCACAATAACCCCAACGTCAGCTTCTTCGCTCTTGACGCGTTGCGGCAGTTGGCCATGAACTTCTTGGAGAAGGAGGAACTGGCCCATTTCAGGTTCCAAAAGGACTTCTTACGACCATTCGAATACACCATTGTCCACAACAAGAACTCAGATGCTCGAGAGATGGTACGTTCCTCGATGATTCCCATGACGAAGAGCTAAAGCGAAGTCGTCACCAGGTTCTGCAATGCCTTCAGCAGATGCTGCAAGCGCGGGTCCAGAACCTCCGTTCCGGTTGGCGAACGATGTTCGGCGTCTTCTCCGCAGCCTCAAAAGTGCTCACAGAACGGGTCTGCAATTACGCGTTCGAGCTCGTCACTTTGGTGTACCGAGAACATTTCAGCCTTGTGGTTCGATACGGGTCCTTCTCCGATCTCACTACTTGCATCACAGACTTTTGCAAAGTGTCCAAATTCCAAAAGATCTCTTTGCAAGCAATAGAGATGGTCAGAGGGCTGGTCCCCACCATGCTGCAGTGCCCCGAATGTCTCTTGCCTCAACCTGGTGCAGAGGAAGGCAAAGTCGCTCCCGCAGATGACCCAATGATCAAGTATTGGTTACCCGTGCTTCACTCATTCTACGAGATCATCATGACAGGCGAGGACCTGGAGGTTCGCAGACTGTAAGTGCCTTGTGCGATCAGCCTTGAAACGGTGTACTGATGCGTCGAGATCGCAGAGCGCTCGACTGCCTGTTCGACACCCTCAAAACACATGGCACGGGCTTCTCCGTCGGGTTCTGGAACACGGTCTGTCAGCAAGTCCTCTTCCCCATATTCGCCATACTTCGAGCCAAGTCAGACGTACGATTCAAATCCCCCGAGGATATGAGTGTCTGGTTATCGACGACTCTCATCTCGGCACTGAGGGATCTGATCGACCTGTACACTGTGTACTTCGACGTCATGCAGTTGTACCTCGAAGGGTTACTGGACATCCTCGTGGCTTGTATCTGCCAAGGTGAGTCAGTTCGCAAAATCCGGTGAACAGACACTGAAGGAATTCTTTTGATATGGCAGAGAACGACACGCTGGCACGGATTGGAACGTCATGCTTCCAGCAATTGCTCGAGAGCAATGTCCGCAAGCTCAGTCCGGAGAAATGGATGTTGATCGTTTCGGCTTTCGTGCAACTGTTCAAGACCACTACGGCCTATCAGCTCTTCGATCCCGCTCTGCATTCCGAGGTGGAGCCGTCGAGTAACATCGGCGAAGATGCGGATGGTGAGTACACGACGAGCTCGAGCCTGACAATCGGTCACACCTGGGCTGACGACTGACTACTACTCTAGCTCCATTCCAGAAGTTTGTCGCTCCCGCCCCGCTCGAACCGGTCCCTGAGATCCCTGCCTCTCTCCCACCGACTATAACGTACTCGGAACAACGCCGGATATTCAAGCAGATCATCGTAAAATGCGTTCTTCAGCTGCTGTTGATCGAGACCACCCACGAATTACTGCAAAATGACGATGTGTACAACACAATCCCTGCTGAGCATCTGCTGAGGTTCATGGGTGTTTTGGACGATAGTTGGCGCTTTGCCAGAAAGTTCAACGCGGACAAGGAGCTCCGGATGAAGTTGTGGAGAGTTGGTGAGTTGCTCGTTCTTCGTTGCGCACCTCTTGGTCGTTTCATTATGGATATATCGGCTTACGCAATATTGTCCGCCAGGATTCATGAAACAACTTCCAAACCTGCTCAAACAAGAGTCGAGCTCCGCAGCGACGCTTATCAACGTTCTGCTGAGGATGTACGATGATCCCCGAGAAGCACATCGGGCGACGAGGAATGGTGTTCTGGACCGACTAGTACCGTGAGTAGTGCTGCAGGCTGCGTCGGCTTGAAGGCGAATACAAAGCTAAATTGTGAATGTAGACTGGCAACGGAGATCATCAAGGACTTTATCGCGCTCGACGCCGAGACGCAACCTCGGAACATCACCGCGTGGACGCCGGTCGTCACTGACATTCTCAAAGGCTGTCATGGGTTCGAGGAAGGAGCGGTAAGTGGCGTTCGAGCACTGCGACGTCAATAACAAGGCTGATTATTGGCGTGTCGATGTAGTTTGACAAGCACACATCGACTTTCTACCCGCTCGTTACGGATATCCTGACCAAGGAGGTCGCGGAGGAGATGAGGTTGGCAGTAAGAGATTATCTGAGACGGGTAGGGCAAGTCAAGGGGTTCGTTGTTGTCGAGTAGCGAGTGAGGGCGTGTGTGTAGCGAATTGGTATGAGTACGGGGGAGAAGCTACTGGTGTAAGTGAATAAGGTGTATGAATCGCAGTAGTAGGTTGAAAATACATTGGCATCTCTATAGAGCTATTGGTTTACTTGTTAGCAGTCAAAATCCAAAAGTCGCATGGATACGATATAAGGACGGTGGCACCAATGAGGTGTAGCCAAGGCGTGAAGGTGTTTGAGCCCAGTGAGATAGTGGAGCATTACTAGTGCACCAGCACTGACTGTATACTCGTGCTTACTGCTCGCTGCTCCATCATCACCCAAAATCAGTCATGCTCCACGAGGTAGTACTGATATGATCCGAGTGAAGTGGTGGCATTCACGCATCATCTCACTTGTCATGTACGATTGCAACAGATCTGAGCACTGACCACTGACCACTGCGACGCACGGACCACTGACGCTCGGTCGCACGGTCCATATGGTGCTAGTACGCGCACAGACCTGGTTGACCGTGTTTCTCATGTGGTCCGTGCGCGGTGCGCTGCCTCGTGGGTACAGTAATCTACCTTGACGACGCTAAAGATGATATGTCATTGATTGCTTGTGATTTCCCATTGCTCTTTTCTTTCTTCTCTTCTCTTTCATCCTACATACACCACCCCCCTTATCCTTCTTCACTCCCTTTCCCTCATCCCACCGACCGTCAACTCGTCCCCCTCACTTCACCTAGCGTAAGCACGACGAGGGGCGTCACTCCCCCTCTCACATCTGCACTGCTGTTGCACACCGTTGCACACTCTCGTCAGCGTTTTGCTTCGAGCCAAAAGTCTCTCGATAGCATCATCATGCCAGAGACACCACACTCGCATTCATCTGTCTCGCTCCCGGCGACCGCCACGCCCGTCTTGGCCGAGCATAGACGAGCTCAGCCGAAAGAGCAGTCTCGCTCGGTCGCTTCCTCCCATGCTCCCACCCAAGAAGCACGAGTTCGGCGCGGTCATCGGACTGATGGGCCCGACAATCAACATTATCCACAACGTCACCATCAAGGCGCTCATGATACTCAAGTCTACTCCCCGCGCTCCCAAGTGCTCTCAAGTGGCAATCAGTCCGGTACTGATCCGCTAGCGCCGAGTCCCGGCAACATGCATCCACCCCAGCCACTCAAGTCTGGCTGGGATGATGCCCGTAAAAGTGAACGAGAAACCAAGGTGCATCTTTCTTCCACACTTGATCATTGTAGGTATCTTCAGCTCACGCTCAACCCGCACAGACTTATGAAGATGCTCCTCAAGCCGCAATGGTAAGTGCAGTGAACACTCTCCCTGCAGTCGCCACTATGGTGACTGTTGCAACGGTTCCGCCGATACGTGGCAGACCAATTGTTGACGAGCTAGCAGTATTCACTACAGACTCAGCACAATGGACCTGACTACGAAGGTGAACAACACTGGCCATCGCTGTCGTCGGCAATCCTTGAAGCAGACGAAAAGGCGGTAGGTTTTGACAGCTTGCCACTCCTGATGTGTTCGCTGACGACGCACTCCCTTGGTCGCTCTCAATCACAGTCTCGTTCTCGCCGTGATGCTACCTGGCCTGTTCAGGAGGAGCATGTTTCGGCTGATGCCTATGCGGACGATGCTACGTACCACCCTAAGACGAACGACGTAAATTGCTTACCGCTCCGTCCCCAAACATGCTGACCCGTGTGTAGCATCCACTCAGACAGCGCCCTCCCCCTTCGCATATATCGAGAATGGCCAACGAAAACAGTATCAGCAGTACCCAAGTCTCGCCGCCCTCCTCGCGACCAAGCAGATCCGTTCATCCTTCCGCACTCGTGGCACCATTTCATCCCACGAAGCTAGACCCAGCTCAAGCAAGTCCGGCTCGGTTCTTCGCACACTCCACCGGACTAGCCATGAAGAGCAGGGCGAATACCCCTCCAAGCACGTCCAACCCCCTTCGCCCTCACAACGTCTTAGCGGAGACTCAGCCAAGAGCTCATCATGCTGAGCACTATGGTCGTCCGGATCGCAATCGCGACTCCAACCATGTTGCTGTCTCAAACACTAGACAATGGGGCAAGAACGCCGAAGAGGCGGTCAGGCGCTTTGATGATGCTCCCAACGAGGTCGAGGCTGCTGGCTTTGGTCCGGGCTTGCAAGAATCAGCTCCACCACCTAGTACTCCTTGGGATGTGGAGCCCAGCCCGAGCCCTAGACAGAAAGATGCTGAGTTGCGGGTGTGGGCACAGTCAGTTCCGGCTCACATGGCTCCAGCCGCCGAGCCACAGACCGCTGGCGCGCCGGACGATCAAGTCCCGGCTTCGTCAAATGGAAGCTCAACGCCCTCCCCAAGAAGCAGCATCGTCAAGCTGCCTGAGCCGCAGACTTTCTTCTATTCGGAGGAGGATGATGCTGTCGCCGCTTCCACTCCTGCTTTGACTCATCGTGGAGGTACACCGCCTGAATCCGACGATGTGGCGGTGGCTGAAACGCAAGCTGGAGGGGCACGTCCTCCTCAACCTGAAGGAGCACCGACTGTAATCTCAGTGACCGTGGGGTTTTCTGACGAGCCAGCGGAGACTGCTTCCGTCCCAGGCGATAACGAGGAGGGCCAGCAAATCAATAGACCGAGACGTCGAAATGGCCGCTCCCACTATGACGCGTTCGAAGACGAGCGCGATCCGAAGATGTGGTGGAAACGTCCACCTCATCCTATGTATAGTCCCAAGTTTGCTGCCCGACGGCTTCTTGTCGAGTGAGTGTCTCGAGTCGCTCCACCGTCGAGAGCTGTTCTCTAATAGGACACCAGATTTCCCTTCCCGCTGAGAATCGAGTCCATCAAACCGGCACTCATACAGCACTTTTCCCGCTATGGTACAGTTAGGGGGGCGTGAGTCATCCCACCTTTATGGAATATCCGTTTTGACGCAGCAGACATAGCTTTCACTACGAAGCCAAAGGAGAGCACTGTGACAAGGGTCTTGTGGTCTTCCAAGTGAGTAATTAGGAAACGGAAGAACGTAAGACCAGCCACGAATCCGCTGACTATTCCACCGAATGCTCAGGACATAAGAAGCGTCAAAGAATGCCTGACGGACCCGCATGTCAACGAATGCCGCTTCCAGTCGGCACCGCGTGTAGCACCCACCATGATCGATATCGTCGTCAGATATGCCAAGCCCGAACTTCTCAGCAGGACGGTGTTCATCAAGATCGTTGGATCTCGCTCAGATGACATGTCCAGTGTTGCATCTCCAGGGGGTCGAATTTCAGCACAACGGCAGCATGCGTTGCACTCGGAACAATTGCCACCTGCTATCAAGATCGACGCGGTGCCAATGAAAAGCCGTGATGGCTACAGGATCAGTTGGATACCTCGCGTCAGACTAGGCGATGCCAGTATGCAGTCGTATTGGGCTGCTGCAAAGCTACAAACGGGTAGAGAGCCTAGACAGATCGCCGAGGAAGATTTGTCATCTCGGGTATGGGAGCAGGATGTGAGTGACCAATTGCCCAAGTCTTCTTCGATTATGTGTGAAACTAAGCAAACCAAATGAGTGCAGTTTGTGCCAAGGCTCTGCCATTACTTTGCAGAAATCTGCAATGTGTATCCTCCGACCACCCGCAGTCAAGGTTGGCTCGTTGCCGTAGGCGGGCCCATGGACGGACGAAATCTCATGGCTGTACGTGATCATTGAATGGACAAAGTGAAGCTGACTTGACACAGGAGCTCTGCAAGATTCCAGGTATCTTCACACGCTGGGCGAACGAGATGGACGGGCACTATCCGTCAGATGGCCCCGAAACGATACTCGAGGTCGTTAGCAATCCGCCCTCGCCACTGTCCCGAGTCAGGGCCGAAATGGCTGGTTTGCCACAGTCACTCGAGCAGATGGTACCTGGTCCATTGTCACCATCAGCAGCTATGGGCGGCGTTGACCCCTCTAACTCCGTGCCAGCTGTTCCACTAGCGGCTCAGTTTCCTGATCGATTGCCGACCTCGGCAGAATCCAGCCCGACTCACCCACAGCTTCGACGGAAGATTGTTCATGTCTCTTATGGTCGCTTGCTCACGGAAGACATGTCGACCGGACAGCCGCGGTACTACGATGAGAGGGCGATCTTCGTGGGGAGACTGAACAAGGCCAAGGAGAACGAGATCACCTTGTATCATCGATTTGCGCAATATGGCGAAATTGTCAGTAATCTCAATATCGATAACAGTCTGGAAGCTGAGCTTTTGATCAGCACAAGATAGAATACAACGTCTCCAGCAACAGAGCACCGTCAATGTTCGGCTCCGCTCGAGTGCTGTATCATGGGTCTGAATCGGCTCAAGCCGCAGTGCAGAATGAAGTAAGGGTCGCCAGTGCACGCATGACTTACAATAGCGCTAATGAGCGTGGCACTGCAGAACGGAAGAGAGTCTTTCGGTTTCAACATCAAGGTTGAAATCCGGCGAGTGCTTCCGAGCGAGGTCATGGTGAGCATAGTATCGTTTGTGGGAAATGAATTGACAGTGTTCCAGTCCAAGGATATGTACTTCACCAATGATGGTCGCGCTATATCACCCTCGATGGTATCCCAATATAGTTCGCCGACTTCCGCTCGTCCACCTCAGCCAGCAGGGCCAGCGCCTTCTGCTGGGCTCGCCTCGATGCCCGCTTTCTTACCATTGCTACAATTTGCCGTTCCGTTCCCCGGGTATGGACCATACTCGGCACACCAATACCCTGGACTCGTTGGCGGCTGGCCTCCTACAGCTACAACCGGGTCCATCCCACTTTCGCCACCTCACTCATCGGCGTTTTACGGTCCAGAAGTGACCCAGAGTTACCAATCCGCTCAGCCTTATCCTCTGCCGGTGCGTTGGGTTCCAATGCGATTGAGAAAGATTGGCTGACCTGTTTCATCTTTAGATGCTCTGTGCTACCTGGGGAATGGGCTACACTTCGCATGTACCACAGTGCGTACCTTCTTATGGATACCAAGCGCAGGCGCCACAGACGCCGCCTACCGCACCATCGCCTCCAACTCAGCTCCCCAACGCAGACCTGCCAAATTCAGCCGCACCGCCCGCGCCGCCCTCGACACCGCCAACCTTGTCTCCCGCTTCTCAGGGGCCTCCTAAGTCTGCTGCAACCCGCCTCCACCCGCTAGAGATCCGTCAGGTTGGGGGTATGATGAAAGCCATTTACGACCCTGCCGAGCTCAAGGCGTATTGCGACGAAAACGGTATCACGCCTCCGAAGGGTTTGTCGCCACCTGTCAGTGATCGCGATGACGGAGGAGACAGCGAAGTCGATCTGGACCATAAGGGCCGGTCTGCCGGTTTTGATTCCATTGCCCGACGGGCTTCTATGGTTGAACCCTTCAATTCTCCCCCTTCAGAAGTCATCAGGCCGAAGCACCATCGTACTTCAAGCGAGACGTCGTTCCCCAGTGCACGCAATCGACAGCCACTTGCGCCGTCCCCCGTCTCTCAGCCGATGACAACCGTCTTGATTTCGCACCCTTCGAGAATATCCGCTATGACAGAACCGATCCGAACCGTACCTGTGCCGATCCCTTTCAGTCCTACGGCGCAATACAATCATGCTTCGCAGCCTCATTCCTTCCATTCTGAGCAATCTGCTCCGCGCTCCCCATCACTGGACCGTCCCATCACTGAAATCGAAGGACATTGTGAATCGCAAGAGCCTGTCCAGATCACAAGACGCCGAGCAGACAGATACCAAGGTCGGTACCCGCCTCCTCCGATGAACCCGCTTCATGGTGGATGGTAATTGATGCTCGAAGTGGTCCATGACCATCGGCTTGAAGGGAAAGTGAGATCGCGAGAAGTGATTGGGAAGATGACAGTTCGCTTGATGTCACCCCGTCACATGTGAATAGATAAAGTAGACTTTATACCCGGCTCGAGCCTATATGCCGTCCTAGTCAACCTTTCCGTCGTAATCTGCAAATAGTTCAGCGCGAGTCAGACGAGCAGCACGAGCGGCAGGAGTGTACATAGGGACAAGAGAGATCCAAAGAAAGTATATAACATCCAATGTGTACAGTAGAAAAGCCGAAGTGAGTTGTAGAGTATCATGAACGTGTATATATGAACCACTCGAACAATGCCGGTGACTCACCTAACACCGAGCGTCCGGCACCTCCACCTGCATCGTCAGCTTGCCGCACAACTATGCAAACCTCTTCCACTCCTCGTGTGTCTTTACAACAACCAACCAACTACGAACCAGTATACTCTATCGAGACAGATAGTACAGCGCCTATCCACACACCTAACCGGACAGACCAGACAAACGAATCCGATAACATGTGCAAGCGAGTCACCTGCCCTAACGATGGTAAACCTACTTGGTGGGGATGCGGTGGGTGTTTCGTTTTCATCAACCGGTTTGAGAGATGCTCGAGAGATGCTCGAGGCGGATCTGCGGAGACGTGATCAGCATGATTAGTTGACGTATGCTGATTATAAGATCGCAGGCAGTCATATCGAGATCGTACGTCGGCATCTACATGTTCCATCTTCCATCTTCCATCTTTCCATCCTTCATCCGACATATCACTTCCACATCGTTATCTCTTATCCCCAGAAACGCTGTTTGCGGGAACGCCAACCTCCAGCCCCTCCCGACTCATCGATACATCCCACGTCTATGCTCTATGCGAACATGAATACAAGCTGACTTGATTGATTGGTTGATTGGGTGGACAGGCCCTAGCTGGGATCCCCGAAGGCGAGAGGTGCACTTGCGAGCACGTCCCTTCGAAAGCTGTTCCGGGGATGTACGAGGTGCCCCAATCGACCGAGAGCAAGTGATCGTCGCTTCAGGACTCCTCAAGATCGATACGGAGGAGCGAGGAGAAGCGTGGTCTTTCTTTGCCGAAATAAGCATATCGAGCTGGAGGGTGCTTTCAGCTCGGCAGGTCGTTCTTCATTTAGGGTTGATGTGATATTGCGTATGAATGGTCGTCGAGATGATTCGATTTATCCAGGTCTGCTCGGCACTGTCGATGTAGACGGAGTCTCTTCTGTGAGCGTACCCACGCCATCAGAGCTGAGGTATATGATGAGGGTATCTGGTCGCCCATCCACTGGTCGGAATGTCGAATGAATACATGCTCATATGAAGTACACACACATAACCCAAGATATGTCTAAAGCAAAATCAACTTAATCCACTTCCTCGTCAACTCGGCTCAAGCAATCACTGCCTCAGCCACCTCAGCTGCCTCAGCCGCCCCAGCGACACCAGACTTATTCAGCGTAGTCCAGTCTTCTCCCTTGCCCGCATCAAGCTCCTCATCGCCGTCCACTGCCATCCCTCCAGCCTTGACATCCGTTATGCCCATCTCCCCCGCTCGGCCGGGCTTGGTCATGAGGACTTCGCCCTCTGGTGCTACGCGGATATGCCGTAAAAGGTCGAGGTGGGACGCGAGTAGGTTCGTCTCTGATTCCAACCATGAGTACATCAAGTGCACGGTCGGTGCGTGGGTTAAGTCTGGTACTTCTGTGATCGGAGGGTACGCATCAGCAAAGCAGTATTGTAGACAGAGAGCGAGTCCTCGAATAGGCAACAGTGAATGATATTTGGCGTTGGAGTGACAAGTATGGTGAGTCAGCACTCACCCATGCCAGTCTCGTACTCTGCCCGATCCCGTCTTCTGAGCTCCTCCAGATCAATCTGCTCTCTAGCTTTCGGTCTGCCCG
Organism: Cryptococcus sp. GC_Crypt_5; assembly: GCA_026538355.1. Taxonomy (NCBI): domain Eukaryota; kingdom Fungi; phylum Basidiomycota; class Tremellomycetes; order Tremellales; family Cryptococcaceae; genus Cryptococcus; species Cryptococcus sp. GC_Crypt_5. The sequence goes on from JALPBZ010000068.1 coordinate 51,021, forward strand.
GTCTTCGCTCGGCGGTCAGCTCGTCTATCCGCGCATCATGTCGAGCCACATAGACATCTGATATTAATGCTCGAAGGGATGCGAGAGAGAGTGCGTTGGACGAGGATAGTGAATAGAGAAAGAATGTGGGGCGTTGCACTGTCCAAAGCGGATTAGCACTCGTTGCTTGTTTGAAGCTGAGATGATAGACATACATTTGGAGTCGGCGTGCTCGCGACGCTGTTTGTTGTGCGAAGATAATTTCACCGTGCGCAGATTCGCTCGTGTCACTTGTCCAGCTGAATCAACACAACACATTACACATTACAAATTAGCCAAAGTTCAGTACGCTATGATGCTCTAGGCAGGCAAAGCAAGACCCACCCTTTCTGGATCCAGGATGAAGCTTGTCCTTGCCCTTGATAGTTTTCGTAGTGATCTTGCGGTTGCCCATGATTCCGTTAATCTACTTGGTATGCGTCGTTGATATTCTAGGTGATGTGAAGAGATGATGTTGACAGGTAATGAGAGGTACTCGAGCAGTAGTGCCCATAGTCATTGCAAGATATGCTGGTGGCCGGTGGACATCCATCTTTCGGAAATTTTATATGGCGGGGGCAAACAAATTTACTATCTCACACACTGAAAAAGTCAAAGTGTCTGACTGACTTCAATCATTGCACCGGCCGAAAAGTCAGCTTCCTGCACTTGTACACTTTGACTTGATCACAGCATTCAGCAAAACAGCTCCAAAAGGCCTACGCCCAGGCTCCGACTCGGCTCCTCTCAATCCTCTGTCTCATCAGCCCGGCAAGCATTGTCACCATGCACCTTCCCCGGCAGCTGAGGACGCTCGCTGCGTCTGGGTCGAGGTCGGTCCCCGCTCGGTGAGTTGTCGTCTACCTGGGTAACTATGTATGGCCAGAATACTGACACCGTCGGCTTAATCAAGGTCATCCATAACACTTCCATCCTCGCTGCCCTCGAAGAGATCACATTCTGCTGCTGCTGCGGCTGCAACAGCTGCTCGCTCAGAGGAGATATCACCCATACCCAGCGATGCCCTGAAATCATTCACAACCCCTTCCAGCTCTGCAGCAAGCTCACTCAACCGGCTCTCTGATCAGTCCAGCTTCTTCAGCTCGTCCCGACCCAATCCTTCATCCTCTTTACCCCCGACTCCCATAGCTTTGCGCGAAGAGCACGCCTTCAACAGGCTGAAGATACTATTAGCGCTCCCTCCTTCTGAACGGGACGCCAAGCTCGCAGGCGAGGTATGGCTGCGCTATCGATCACTCAGCCCTGCATTCCGACGCTCGCTCGATATCCAGACCATGCAGAATGTCTTCCGCTGTATCCTGCCCAACGGTCTCCACGTCCGACAATTAGTCGGATCAAGGGAGAACCTCCACTCTAGGCAAATCGCGAAGCGGGCAGAGGTGCACCGTCAATTAGGAGAGAAATGGGAAAGACGTCTGAGGACAATAGCCGCAGACATGATGGCGACGGCACCGGACCAGATCGACTTGCGGATATTCGTCCCTGCGTTACGGAAATTGGCGTTTGTCGGCGACAAGTCCGGCTGCGAGGCTATCATCAACGAGATCCAACATCGTTATGCCGGCACGGACAAGATCAGTCCCAGACTCCTTCGACAGATGTACAATACGGGCTTGAAGAGCGTCTCGCAGTGGCTCGACCTCAACAGTCATCGGTGGAGACACGCCCAAGCTGAAATCACCGAAGCGATTGAGACGACCAAACGGCTTGTTATCGCCATACAAAACACTGGCAGTACACCATCACCATTTACCGCCAAGGCCTTGCTCAGTACAGCACGACACGTCTCAAACACCTCCGAAGACTCTGGCATCAAAGATGCTTTTGTCCGCTTGACAGAGGTGATACTCACAGATGGATTCGGGGTCGATCTGGAAGGTATCGCATGGGAATCAAATGCTGTGAAGAACAACGAGGCGGTGCGATTAGCTGTCGTACATTACCTGGGGAGCAAAGGCAAGCTTTATCACATGCTCGCGGCATTCGATGCCATGTACCCTGGCCCAACATCGACCCTTCCGGCTTCTTTAGCAGTGTCAGCGGGGCAGCTCGCGGAAGAGGATGAGATCGTCCCTACTTTGTCGGCGATGTTGGCGGCGGAGAAGGCTGAGAGAGCTGGTCGGGGATGGTTTGGGCGGGACAAGGAGCCGCTGGCGGAATCAGCTATCGGTGAGCTATCCTGCCAACACCTTCCAAGCTTGCTCTGTACTGACTCCAATGCAGCGTCAACATCAGAGACAGAAGCATCGACCTCCGAATCATCACCCTTGACCGAAACCCCTCAGCAAGCGCGCACATTCTCAGACTTCCTCTCACCTATCCCTACACCCTTAGAACTCAGATTTCGCATTGGTCAACTCACCGACGACCAGCTCGAGCGCATAGCACAATCATTAGAACCCTCAATCTACCGTCCGACACGATCAGGTGTTCCTGACGAGTCTTCCGTGGTCGCCATGCTCCGACATACTTGGCTTGCGAAGCAGGCGGTGGATCGCAGTGATACAGCGTACAAGGAGGTGGCCATTCACGCGCTCCAACTTGCTGTCAGAGCTGCGAACGCGGAGCAAGCACGATGGCTTGGCGACGTCCTCGCGGCGGTCAACGAGCCTAATGGAGCCGTCGAACAACCATCAGCGAATGCAAGTGGGGTCGATATTGACGCACCAGCAATCAGAGTCCACCCGCATTGGTTCTCCGCTGCTTGGCGAATTGCTAGGTCTTCCAGCACTCAACAACGAAGAGGATTGCATTGGCACCCTTCCATTCTGTCTTTACTGGAAGACAGTCTGCTCCGACTTGAGCAGGAGAAGATGATTCTCGTCGAAGCTCTATCACGGCTTGATGGCGGGAAAGCAGAATCAGCAGCAGCTTCTGTGGACGAAGCGAGTGCGACGGAGACAGTGCAGCAAACACCGCAAGTCGAGAACACCGCGACATCTGCTCAGGACTCTCGCGCGACGCACGTGCAGAACCAGCTCGAGCAGTTGTTGGATACGCAAAGTGATCTGGAGGAGATCCAGGCCACTATCGCTCAACAAGCGCACGTAACGCTGGAGAGGAGAAACAAGTGGAGACAATTGGCTAAATTGCGGTACGAAGAGGAACTGGAGAGGATCGCTATGCTCCCCAAAAAAGCTAGGCGGGGCGGTGTGAGAACAGTAAGCAGAAGCGAGATCGTAGAGTCGAGAGTAGATGCGCAGGCGACCAAGTGGGATGGCCAAGTGCAGGGGCAGGTCGCGCTTGCATAGTCTGCCTTGACCACAATACACATAGCATATGCATGTAATGTAGCATAAATGTACATACTCGTACAACGGCATATGGAAAGGCGATCGAACTCGCGTGATGACCACGTTTTACTTTCACTTCCACGCGCGCGCTCTCGTTGCATGTCCACTCGCTCCTGGACCATTACTACCCATAAGTCGAGAGTCATGAACAGCTCTTGACTACCATACATACGTTGTCAGACTGTCAGAGTCTCGCCGGACGACTGCTTATACGTCTCTCGAGTGGAAGAGGTGCTCTGAGCAGATCGCGGACCACTCGCCGACTCTCAGGACACCACACGACTGCGCCAATCACTCTGCGAGGTCGATCCGGTGACATCACACTGCCAGAGGGCTTGACCAACAGCTAGCACGACTCACGACACTGCTCTCACACATTATGGCTACCCAACCACAGCCTCTCTCGCATCTGTCCGATCCCGTCTCTCTGTCCAAGATCCAGGTTCTGCTGGTACCTGTGCACTTGAACTCGACGAGTACCACTACCACTACCGGCGGAGGGGAGGTCGACACGCTTACTGCGCCAATATACGATTTCTGGACAGGACTTGTAAGGCGATATCAGACTTTGAGGGGGGATGAGCTCGTTCGACCTAGATCAGCAGCTGGCGGAGCTGGTAGTCGATCCAGAAGCGCCGGTGCTGGTGGCAGTACGGCCGGAGAGGGGAAGTTGAGGTTCTTCCCTTCCTCTAGCGGTAGTGCTGCCGGGGGAGGTATCAACGGGGGGAGTATCTCCTTGCCTAACGGAGCAGGGAACAGGAACGTCCATCTCGCATATCCCTCGAACCCACCAGCAAAACACCTCTATCCCCTAAGTCTCCTGCGACTGTCCAGCTTCCCTCTGGTCGTTATTGGCATAGCTATCAATGACGGAACCTCTGCCACTGGATCCGGCCCTAGCTCAAACAGAGATAAGGTCAAGGGATATACTGTCAATGGCGGTGAGGCCGACGATGAAGAAAGTGGTGATATCGGCGAGGCGCCGACGCCTACCCTCCCCACGTTCCATGCGGAGGATCACCATACCCCCTTACCGCCCAAGCGTCCTCACAGTCATAGGCGGAATAGGAAACAGATGTTCGACGAGAGCCTCGAAGAGCTCTTCCCGGATACATCTCCTTTCCCTTTGGTGAAACGATTACTAGTCGTACCGCCCTTCGTACCAAGAAGTGCGAGCTCTCCGAGGAAACACTCGTCGACAGCCCCTAAGGAAGGAGGATACGACGATGCAGCACAAGGGCAAGAGAAGGAGGTGAGAGTCGCTCCGCCTGAAGGCGCTGAGGCGTGGATAGGAAGCGTGTTGGGCGAAGTCATTGGAGAGCTCTTGGGCGAGCTGGCAGACATTGTGAGTATTGCTTCGCTCGGACACTTAGGCTAGACGCAGGATATCAAGCTGATATATCGGGTCAAAGGCGACTGCCCTCGAGACTCCAGCAGGTCTGAAGACCCTCTCAGCCACACTACTCCCTTCACTCACGTCAACACTCCCAGAATCACACTTTGAGAACCTTGCGTCTGCCTCTAGAGAGTCGATTGACAATTATGGACGAGCCAGTACATCCGCGCGGCCCGCATCCCAATCTGTAGATGGATTAGGGGGCATGGGCATTTCTCTTACTCGCGCTCTTACTCCCGGAGGTAGACCTACGTCGATCCAACCTGCCTCTTTGCCGCCAATCCAGACTACGTCAATATCGCCTGCTCCTCAACCGATACAATCCGCATCTTCAAACCCATTCAGGCGGTCGACAGCCCTTACCTCTCCTTTCACGCGCTCAACTTCAGCCGCATCAGCTTCATCTACCACCTCGGCTTCCTCGCCCGTCGCAAACACTGCACCCAGATACACATCTGCTTCGCTTACAGGCGTGGCGGGTGGAAGACTGCTGAAACTCTTTGGCGATATGTATCTCCTCGCTGGCATGTATTCGGACGCTATCAAGTGTTATGAAGATGGCGCAGAGAGAGCGAGAGTCGTAGGTGACGTCCTATGGGAAGCAGTGGCGAGAGAGGGTAGGGCTGTTGCAGGCATTGGCGAAGCTTGGGAAGCGAGGGATGGCTCGGTAAGCACAACCAACCCTTCTGCCAATGTCGAAGAGCTGAATGAAGGCTATGGTAGACCGCCGCTCAACCCTTCTCGAACTCGCCGATAGCAGTCGAGATCCTCTCTCACTACTTCTCCGCACTCGGCTGTTTATCTCAAGCCCCACTACCGTACCCGCCCACAATCCTTTCGCCGTCACCACAAGCCATATCCGGCTCACTCTCTCTCCCGGCTCCGACAGCATCCAGTCCCGCTAGCATAGGTACCGGAGAAGGCTTATTAGCATATCTTCACACTGGTTTATCGTTGCGGATAAGCCACTTCCATCTGCTTGTCTGGGCTGCTGGAGGGTGGGGATCTATCGCTCTATCCTCGTTGATCACACATACGCTCCCTCGGTCATTTCCCCCTCCGACAACAACGCATCAATCCGGCGATCCGCAAGCTAGACGCAAACGGAATCGCATTCTTGGCTTCTTGTCAGCTGAATCGCAACTTACTCGCTTATCGATACTGTCCCATGCGGAGCAAGCGCTAGCGCCTCACCACAGGGCCATGACCAAGACAGAGCAGCTCGCCGTCCATGTTGAAGTGGCCTGGATGACGCGATGGTTGGGCTTACTTCGCAAAGAGGCTGCGTGCACTCGTGAGATCGTCAAAAGGCTGGCCATCATGGTCGTTGAAGGGCGCGAAGAGACACGGCGTCTCGGTATGGGTGGATTCCCTTCGAGATCCACTAAATCACCGGTATCATCTATCTTAGCGGAGAATAACGCGGACGCAGCTGCTGCCGTCGGTCTGGGTCTGGGTATGCCTGTACCTGCAACGATTGCCCCAACGCAAGCTGTGGCGGTCAGACGGAGAGAATCGACCGAAGGGAACGCCGGCATAATAGCGCTCTTCGAGAACGCTTGCGACACACTGGGCATCGACCTACTCTCTTCTGATCACGATCATTCTCCCAATAATCGTCTTTCGATTCAGACTACTCCGGAAGGAGGCGATCAAGATAATGTCTCATCATCGATGATAAGGAAGTTTGGCTGGCCAGAAATTCAAGTGGAGATGATGAAAGAGGGGATTGCTGTCGCCGAAGCGCTGCCCGATCACCCCTCCATCGTTCGTCTGGCTCTTTCAACGCTTAATGGCTTGCATGGATATCTGAACCCTCAAAGTCAAGGAATGTTGAGCAAGATGTACGCGTCTGCTCTGGCGACTGTCAGGAGAAGAGGGCTAGATTTCGGCGGCGTACCGTGGTGGATCCCTGGCAAGATGGTACTGAGTCTTGAGGTTGCGAGGTATGTCCTCCGAGTTGTGATGCTGCGTATCGTGACTGATGATCGTCTGACTCTCAGCTTGGCGCCAAATCGCCTGCCGATCGAGCATTCTCCCGAAGAGATCGTCCTTCAGCAAGGCAAGAGAGATCCATTCTTATACAATCCTCGACTGAAAGCCGCCGAGGCTGGCCAGGTGAGATTGGCAATCCTTGTATCGGTACAATGATTCTGACTTCGCGCAATAGACTATACTCGTGGCGAATGAGCAGGTGGACATTTTCGTGACTATCCGGAACCCGTTCACATTCGATCTCGAGATTGGAGACTTGTCCATCTTGTAAGCGCTTCCTGCGTTCAGCGAGCACATGAACCACGCTGACGTGACGGGGTCGTATAGAACATCGGGGGTGCCCTTCATCACTTCTCCCTTACCCTTGACACTCCCCGCCTCGTCCATCCAGACTGTCCGCGTAGTAGGAAACGCTCCTGCAGCCGGAATGATGCAAATCAAAGGGGTATCTATCCGATTAGTGGATGGCGCAAGTACCGATTTCCTGCTTCCGATCATTGACACCGCGGAAAAGCACAAGCGGGATAAGAGGAGATCCAGAAAAGCTGGGGAGATGAGCAAAGCCAAGAGGTCTGGTCTAGATGCGCGCTACGCTACGCCGAGATTGGGCGGTTCGGCGGAGAAGGAGGCTCAGGAAGGGACGGACAGGTGGCTCGAGTGCAAAGTCGTCAATGAGCAGCCCCTGGCTTGGATTAAGAGAACAAGCCTGACACATGGTACAGTCATGCTGTATAATGGCGAGACGTAAGTCGCTCTTCCTCAATACTCCCCTCCCTGCGAACCCAGCCGCTAAAGGGAGGCATTCCTTAGCTCGACCATTCGCATCACGCTCGAGAATAGCTCCTCGATACCGATCGATTTCGTCAAGCTCTCATTTGACGATACGACATCTCGTGATGCACAACACGCTATCCAAGAAGGAGAACTCTCCCCAGAACACGCGTATGAAGTCGAGTGGGATCAGCTCAACCGGCCTGTCTTCACTTGGGAGAAAGAAGATGGGGACGTCGTTGTGCCTCCTGGAGGCAGGACAACCTTGTCTGTTCGGTGTCTTGGTAAAGTCGGCTGGTATGTCGATTTCCTCTGATTCCAATATTGCTTTGGAGATACACGTCTGACATGGACTTGTTTGGCGCAGTACTGACGGCACGATTCGTATCGACTACGGCTACGTCAATCGATCCACTAAATCATCTGCTGATTCCGACGAGGATATGGTCACAGACGAGCCGAGCAACAGTACGACCAGCGCCTTCCACACGCGACAGATTACCTTCCCAGTCCTGTTCACGGTGTATCACACTATCGAATCCCACTCCCTTGACCTGGTCAGATTGGGTAACGGTTCCGCTCTGCCACACATCTCTAGTCAAAGCCGCGAAACCGGCGCTGGGGGTCCGGATAAGGAGGCCGCGGCCGGATCGGAGGAAGCTCTGAGATATGCGTTGGAGAATGAGAGCGATGAGGATCATTGCCTCGTGACCCTCAGCGTGAGGAATGTATATGGGGTGCCATTCGAGGTCTCTCTGACTAGGAGAGTTAATGGTGAGATATGACTGTGCAGACTCTAGTAGTGGCTGAGCTGACAATCATCCTCGCCCTTGCGCAGCGACTCCCTTGTCGTGTGCCCGCCTCGTCCCGCCGGGAGCTACAGAACGGTCAGCTGCGCTCATAGCCCGTGCCGGACCGACGATGGCTGACTATTCTGTGTACTTTCAACAGGTTGCTGCTCCCTCTACCACGTCGATCGATCCCTCAGGACATGCTTGATCGCCCAATTCCATCGTTGTCTCAGCGGCAATATATCGTCGACAAGGAGAAGAAATCGCCTTCTCGTCTGAAATTTGAACGGGAGATGTTCTGGTATCGCGAGGAACTGCTGAGTCTTGTAGACGTGGGATGGCAAGAAGTGAGTCAATCGAGCACCGACATCCACAACCTTCGTCGGGAAACGTATGCTGACTGCTCATCGCAGCCCGGTTCACTGCGTCGGGGAACGCTAAGCCTCCGAGGGCAATTCTTCCCTCCTGAATTATTGCATGTCTTCCGATCAGACGGGATCGACGTGCGGGTCATCGTGCGTTCTCGCGGCAATGGCGATATCAAGGTCATCAATGCGCTGGACTTTGTCGACGTGGTGGTGGAAGTGATCAACCGGCTAGGTACGTTGGCCGTCTTTTACTCCGTGCCATCGACTTTGTTTTAGGACTCCGTCCTTTCCATGTCCACTTACCGGTATCAAGGTGGCAGACGGACTTTGGCTAACGCACAAGATGATACAGATCGCCCTTTCAGACCTTACGTGCACCTGGAACCCCTCCCGTCCTCGGCAACAGACACATCATGGTCCGCCCCGCTCTCGCTCGCTCAAACATCCACTCGAAGACCCATCTCGGCCCTAAATCCGCACCAACAACAACAGACCAAGAACGTCTTGCTCGACGGCCTTAATGGCGATCTGCTCCCCCTCCTGCAACCCAAGGAACAAGGTGTTTTCACTGTCGGCGCCACTTTCTTGGTTAGTGGATCGTATGGGTTCAGAGCTGCGGTGGAGGAAGTCAGAGATCGGGTAGAAGATGTCGAGGAGGTCGGTAGAGACGTCAATGTCTTCTTCTCCCCAGTGTCGCATATTCAGGTGTCTTAGGTGATGCATAAACCATCAAAGTTGCTACCCCATACCAACATGCATCAGTGTGTGCTCTTGGGGCACTGGTAACAGTTGCAACATGTGTACTTTGGTTCGACATAGTATACAAAGAACGTCGATGAGTCGTGCAATACCACTAATGACAGTAAGGAGGATATAACGGCCGGCTATATCATGACTACCTGTCTCTTCATTACGCTCTATATGATCGGGCGCAAGCGTCGATACAATCATCTCGCCGCGATGCCACGACCGTGCACAGCACGATACTTCGCTAAACACGACTTGAGATCTCCGTACCTCTGCGTCTTGTCCGTCGAGTCGGGCACTGATGAGGACGTCCAGACCGTCAGCAATGCCGTCGTCGCTATGAAGCACATCCAGCTTTCGAAGAAGCAGGGATGTAACTCGCAGCAGCAGAGGAATTTAGAGAGAGACTCACGCCAAGCGCCGTTGTTGATAATCAACACTTTCATCTTTGGATGGTATTCTAGTCCGGTCAGGAGTTTGGGCGTGATGAGGAAGTACCTACGAATGAAAGAAGAAGGAAGAAGAAGCAATGATAGGTGAGTCAGCATGGATGTATGCACACGAGCGAAGTATTATCGAATTGCCAGGCTGAGGTCGTCAGATCGGAAACCGACACTCACTGTCCCGCGTCGGTATCGCAAGTCACTTCCACCAACTGGTTATGAACGTTTCGCTCTGCTTTTTGGTCCATACCCTGTGAAACCACATAGACTGATCAGCTATCTCTTGCAGTATATAGTCACGAGTCGAACCCCGTAACGCACCTGGTTGATCTCATCCACTAGCGAGAAGGGTGTTCGAGACATCTCCGACAGACTCATGAGATATGTCACTGTTGCCAATGACCGTTCCTGTAACCAAGAGTACCGTCATGAGTATGGCTCGTGAAACATCATGAGGAAGGACATCACTCACACCTCCGGATTGATGGGATCCGGTCAAAATGGACAAATTGTCCTCATCGCGATAACTGACGAGAATCTCAATCCCCCACGATGCAAAGTCACCTTCGACCCGGCGTATCCGTACTTCGCCTTGGCATTTGACACCTGTATGAGAGGGAACAATCAGTACGAGTTCGCTCTGTGGCTTCCCCAGTAGAACAGTGAACCGGCTCGTGGAAGAGGTAGAGCGAGGTAGCGGAAACACTTACGTTGGAAAGCCGCTGAGAACTTTGCGCTAACTGCTTGCACAAGCGTTTCGAGAGCGGGATCGAACATGTCCTGTGAAACGTACTCAGTCTGAGCATACAGCCGCAAACGGATAAGGTGCAAGCGGAGGCAGACACACCAGAGTCTTCTTGATGTCTCTTTTGATCTGGCTCAAGTCCGCCTCTTCAGCAGTGCAAGTCGTTTTGGCACCTTCCAGCTAGCATTCCAGTAATCGTCATAAGCAAGTCCCCTCTATGCACGATTCGCCTAGCTCACCTGTCGAGATAAATGTTCCCAGCGCGCCACAACATTTGCTGGTATGTCCGCAGCTAGCTCCAACTGCGCTCGAATACGCTCCAAGTCCTCCCGCGCTTGCATAGATGACAGACCTTCCACCTGTGGCAACACAGCTTATCAGTGTGAAGTCTATCACACGGAGAACCCGAGATTGACGCCAAGCTCACTTTCGATCGTTCGGTGACTGCATCTTTGACGAACCGCGGAGCATCTTGAATCTTGACCTTGATCTGCTCCCACTTGGTCGCAGTAGCCAGCTTGACCGTGTTATAGCGCTCCCTCGCTGCATGTGCGATTCGAGTCAGCAATAGTCCGGACCAAGACGATTTTGACTATAGCGACGACATTCCAGTGGAGACCAGCGACGAGAAGTAGAAGTGCAATTGACAGTAGGATAGCCACGGATCTCACCTTCTGTAAAAGCAGCTTGGACCCTCTCAGATCTATCGTTACCCGCCTGAAGTCTCTGCCCGGTCGCAGCCAGGTTCACTGATGCCTGCAGGACACCAAAAGCGGCAGTGATAGCGTTCTCGCACTCCACAATGGCTTCTTCACAAGCGACCTGGAGAGCATCATCGAGCCATGGTCAGCTTCGTATGCGCGTTCGTTGGCGGCAGCAGTTTCAGGAAGAATAAGGCGCACCTGATGTGCTTGGACAGGTGCCAAGCGGGCTTTGGCGTATTTCAGTTTCTCCTTCTTCAGCCTATCGCGCTGAAGATCTGCCGATGGTTCTCTTTCGAGAGCATCTAACTTCCTCTTGAGACTCTCTGCAAGTCATAGGTATCAACGACGGAAGATCGTAAGCTGACAGTCCCGTTCTACTCACCCTTATCGTTGGAAGCGCGATTGTGCCGCCTGGCCTTGTCCTTCAGCTCCTGAAGCTCGCCTTCGATGCCGCGCTGTTCTCCAATATCAGCGCGATCCCGCTCCGTCGAAGTAGTATGTTACAGAAACGTACGATTCCATCTTTCAGCTCGTTCACGCCCTTGCCAATCCGGTCCATCTTGGTTCGCAGTTCCGCATGAGGCGCTTCTCGGTCGAACTTCGTCTGCTTCTTTCTTGCGATTTCCTCAACAATCCGCTTGACTGCCTCATTGTCAACTGGAAACGCGTTTCAGTCAGTCATGCTTCTCAGGAACAAACGCAACGACAATTCAGGAACTGAGCCTCACCGAGGAGGTTGAACGCTCTTGCAGGAATCTTTTGCTCAGTACGCTCGAGAAAGTCTCTTCGACCATAGCTTGATTGACTTGCGCGAGTGATGTCGTCCTTCGTGACCCACGTTCGCACACCAAGCTGAGCGAGCTGACTCGTATCGACCTCCTTGCCTGAGCGCTGGGTGACCACCTGTGAGATCCTTGTCAGTCGTCTTCCCTGAGAAGCTACGAATTGATAGTGCTCACGGTTGTGTGCAGTTTGGCAGCTTGACACAGAAATGCAATGACTGCTGGAGGAGCCTCGACAAAGTCCACCGCATATCCGTCAAAGCCCATATCTTGGATCTGTATGTCACATCGGTATCAGCCAGTGCATCGCAAAAGCGAGATGGCGCGGACACACCTTCTCGATTGGGCATGGCCGTCTCGGGTTGACAGAGTCGTGAGTCACGTCAACCCTTGTCAGATACAGGGCGACTTTCCCGCCTTTCTGTCGAGTGCCGTCCGGTTTGATACGATCGGGATACGTTCTATTGTTCAGTTCGATGATACGGTCGTAGTCTTTCGCTGAGGTACAGATGAAAGTCTAGAAGTAAAACAGAATCAGCTCGACCTTCTGGCGGACTGCTCTGCTCAATGCAAGCTCACCTTTCTCTGACCCAGATTGGTGCACTGTTCCACTTGCCACGCGCACTTCTGATTGGGCACACTGACGGAGATCATTGGCGGTTTGAAGACCTCGCCTTCGAGTGTATGTCCCTCCTTTTCCAACCAATCGAGCATATATCCGATAGATCCATCAAGATCCCGAGCAGCATTCTCCTTCTGTTTTTCAACGTTCTCAAGGATTCTTTGCCTGTGCACGAATGCCGAGACAGCTTGCTTGTCAGTGATCACTATTCAGGCGGGGTGCCAGAATGACACGCACTTCTGCGACAGGCCTTCGATTTCCCTATCGAGGTCGCGAAACATTTTGCTGTTGTCGTTATACTCATCTTGGGCAGCCTCAAGCTCGTTCGTCTTCAGTCTCACTTTGCTTTGCAAATCCGCCTAAACGAGCAGCCCCGACATCCTGTCAGAAGTGTTCATTCTGATTAGGGAGATGAGACCAACCTTTTCCCGTGATTTTGCTCGGGTTGCCGAATCAACGTCTTCGCGCGGCTCATCAAGGATTGCCTGAGCTTGCTGTATCTGTCGGCGGTAAGAGGTTTTCTCATTTTCCACTCTTTCCATCTTGAGCTTAAGTTGATTGAGCTGTTCGTCGATATCCCTGCCCTTCGTTGCCTGTGAACGCGCAGATGAATGCGTCAGCTCCTGTTGCACATTGCATCACGCAAGCCAGGCACCCACCGCATCGTCACACTTCTCAGTCGCACGACGTATTCCACGTATTTTGCCTTTGTAATTATCCTCGACCAGATGCACCCTTGAGTCCGCTTTCTGACTCTTCTTGGTCCAATGGCTTTGCGATCGTGAGCTCGTCACGTACGGGGCCGACGCTGCGCATGACTCACTCGTTCAAATCACGCAGGGGTTGTCGCCTGGCTTCAACCTTTTCTAGCTGTTTTCGCACCTCATCCCTTTCTTTTTGAACGATGACCTGCTCCTTTTTCAGCTCCATATGCTCGGCGACTCGGACCAGATGGTCGAGAATTTCAGCCTGACAGAGGAGTTTTGAGTGAGCACATTGATATTGCTGACGCCTCTGTTGGCAGGGAATTTACCTCCTTCTCGCGACCTTCTCTTTCTCGTATATGTTCAACATCTGGTGCAAGGCCATCGACCTGAATCTGAAGTCGATCTCGACCTGCGACATGTGTTTCGAAGGCCTACAGTCCGAAAGTGAGGGTCAGCTCGCGCCTCTTTACACAGGCAAATCAACCTGGCGCACCGATTGTAGTTCCTTGCTCGCTGCTCCCTTCTGGACGAGCTGCTCGTGCCACTTGGTCAATCTTGGATCGCCTGCCGCTCGCATTGTCTCCTTGAGAACCGTCACAGGAGCCATCTTGGCAAATTCTGCGACTTTGTCTTGCGGTAAGAAAGAGCTGTGCCAGTTTGTCATCAGCAACATTCAGCGTGAACAGGTGATAGCAGCTCACCATAAGTTATTGGCTTGTATTCCGCAGTTGCGGACTACCTCCAAAATCTCTCGTTTTGTCGTTGTCTCGCCTATCATGTTGTCAGCTTACGCAGGTGGTGAAGACTAGACTGCAGCTAACCATTCAGCTTCCACTCAGACTTCTCATCTTCCCGATTGAACTTTCTGGAAATGACGATATTCTTCTTGCCCGCCCTTCCCTTCAGTTCAATCTCGACGATAGCTTCGTCGGCGCCTTGCTTGACATAGGCTTTGAGTTCGTTCGCCCGGCCCATTACCTGTGCATAGCGATGTTTGTCAGCTGAAGCCCGAGAATCAATCATTCCTTATAAAGCTAGCTGTTCGCACCTTGGGAGGGAAACCGAGACCTATAGCGATGGAGGCTGCGATAGAACTCTTGCCTGTCCCGTTCGGTCCGAGAATCATATTGAGGTGGGGACCGGGTCGGAACTCGACAAAGTCATAAGTCATGAAATTGTGCATTTTGATACGAGTGACAGAGCCCGCGACGTAACTGCAGATGTCCGAGGGAAGCGCAAGACGTTCTGTAAGCTAACGCAAACGCAAATATGCTATGGCAATAGCGTGCCAGCTCACCCATCGCTGCCTCGCTCGTACTCTGGTCTGTACGATGGACCGGCCGTATCATCCCCATCGATATCATCTGCGTCTGCATCACTATCGAGCCCATCCAGATCTGCATTGTCGACCTCTCCCGCATGCCTAGAAGCCCTTCGCTTGTTCGGGCTAATTCCATTCGAACGAGGGTCTTCCGCGTCAGACTCGTCGGACTCGACGACGACTGGTCGCTTGGCAGGCCTCGAGCCAGAGGCCGTGTTGACCATGGCTATATTTCCGTCGCCACGGACTGGGATTGAATGTTGATGATGGAAGAGCAATGTGATTGCGTGCGAAATTGGTTGAGGTGAACAGAGACGCGTCTAAAGACAATCAGCGATATCAAAACCAGGCACCATCCTGATATATTGGCAGGAACGAATGATAGCCCTCCGCGCGCCTAATTTGATCCCTTTGTTCTCAGGCATTGTTCTGGCACTGTGGCGGTTCATCGTCTCGTAGCTGGCTCTCTGTGATTGCCATTGCGGAAGTATTGGCATCACTGCTGAATGATTTAACGGAGGCAGTTTGTGTACTCGAGGAGCAGGGAGCAGCAGCAAGGGAGAAATTGGGGTTGATTCTCGTTTGCTACGCGAAGGTAGCAGTGTCATGCTTGAGGCTAGCATGTAGAGGATCCCGGACCACTCTCGGGACTGCCCTCCTGTCACGTGAGGCAGCCGGGTCGGGCGGAGTTCATGAGATGATTTCGCACCACTGTACGCTGCGAGATGCAGGGTGTGTGGTCGCAGAGCAGACGCAGACGCGAGACAGCCGTGGACACGAGTTCTGCGACTGCGGCGCATTGAAGCCGGCAGCGTAGTCAATGTCATGCATAAAGAGAGATGGTCTGCGCGGAGCCGAGGGGAGCTACGCATACCATCGTCACCACTGGAACGAGCGAGAGTCGGAATACACGTTGTCCGCTGGTATCTATCTATCATGAAGCGACTCGGATATGGGATGGTGGCTGAATGCTATCGCGCGAATCTGCCGCAAGGGGTAATAGAACGATGGTGTGTGTATTTTGATGCATTGTAGCCAAACTCGGACGGAGAGAGCGACTGCGGAAGTGAATTTTTCACCTTGAACCTCTGTTCCTTGATCGAGTAGGTCCTCCCCGCCATCTGCCTCGTCCACCAGCAACCATGCAGCGGGTAGCGGCATCGATAGGAACGGGGTGACAATGCAAACAAAGAGATACTTGTGCAGGTCTCAGATGTCTGGCTTGACGTCAGAACACACCTCCACCCTGTCGTCCTTCCGGAACCAGCCCTAGAGTGTACGAGTATGCGCATTAGACCGCGCCCTTACCCTCGATGTTACGGAAACAGTAATCACAATTGTATGGCATATGGCGTGCGGCATGCATACAAACTTGATAATGCTGTTGCTATTACCACCTGTGCATGCTATTCATGCTCACGCTTGCATAACAAATTCATCGATAATCCACTGCGACAACGCTTGTACGAGATACAGTTACAGTTCAGCAATTCTTCCATTCCTCCCAACACTTGCACACTCGCATTCCCACTCACCACTCTCCCTTCTACGGTCCTCGGCGTCCGCCGCAGCTCATCGCGCAAAACAGCTTGCACCGCTTGTGGACGCAACCTTGTACCCAACGGCAATCACGCTTAATTGCTCGCAGTGCCAAGGGCGACTAGCCAAAAGTCAATATCGTCACCACGGCTTTACCCTGCGATCTCTCAACCTGTTGCTATCGCTTGCATCGACATTGACTCGCTATCTCTTCGCTCAATAAGCACGGACATACGAAAGGACAGTACACTCACCATCCCGAGACTCGCATAGCATCGCAACGCACTTCCCGCTCGCTTGGCGCAAAGCCCCCTCCACCTCTATCCCTGTTTGAGGGTCGCTGCGCTGCTACCCACTCGCTTGTATAGAACACATCATCGCATAGACCGTTGACCGTCGAAAGAAGGACCGCGCATACCAGCCCACTACTAGTGTACTCGTCGTAGCACTGTGGACAATACACCCATCTATATTTACCCTATCACGACATCCTCAACATGGCATCCGTGTTTGCTACACAGCTCCAACCCTTCGAGGAGGTGAGTCGTCGTCGTTATCATTCCCTTCGTCCTCGATGCTTGGCAGGTGTTGCACCCCTGAGAATCATTTGTTATGACGTTTGACCGTGCTGCGAAAGGAAGCACGGGGTTACCCTTCCTCAACATTGCTCGGACCCGTCCTTGATCACCTTCCCCACCCGAGATGGCGTCCTGCCATCATCACCTGTTTATCCGACCGCCGGTATCCCCCTTTCTTGATCTCAATCTCATCTTCGCAGCATTGCTAGTTGCCCGTTTCAGAAGCCGTTGGCCTCGACCGCGCTGTACAGCATATCGAAATTCATCTTTGAGCCCTTTGTCCTTCTTGACCCGAGTTGCTTTCTCTACACACTGTATCATCAATTATATCACTGTCCCTACCATACCCGCTCTACGTAACGTTACAGCTATCATCCATCTCACTGGTTAGACCTTGCCTCCACAGTCTGCTTTACCCACTCCTGGTCTCCACGCTGACTATCCACGGCCGATAGAACCAATCCCCCTCACCAAACGAGACCGACATCAACCCTTACGAGCATACTTTATCCCGTGGATACACCGTTCGCAGTCGAAGCAATTCAAACGGTCCCACATCTCCCGTCAACACCGTCAACGACTTACATCGCCAACTCTCGGGCGATCCCGAGTCCCCTCCGCCAGCTTGGAAGCGCCGTACGCCGTCCGTCAAACAACCCGCCCGCAGCCCAAGCAGCGGCCGAACACCATCTGAATCGCCTCGAGCGCCGTCTGTGCGACGACACCATCCCCATCACAGTCTCACCATGACTGCGACTCAGATCGCTCCCCCTCTCCCCCTGCCAGGCATGTTCCTGCATGAGTCGCCCAACGCTTCCTCCACCTCGCTCACCGATGGCGATTTGGTGCTTCCCAATCCCGCATTTAGGCGAAAAGCTGCCGGCAGTGGTGGAGGAGGAGGAGGGTCCAACCGCTCCTCCATAGCCAGCAGTACCGATCTGAACAGTTTGAACGGTGATGAGCTTTGGACTTTAGGCCAGGAGCAGGAAATCCCTGATATGAGTAATCCAACGAGACAAGCGGCCGAGCGGCCACTTGATACGATCCGGAGAATGAGTTCTCGGACAAATAGTGGATACCACGGGGGTCTTCCAGGAGAAGTCATCTGTGAGTACGGCGCAGTGATGAGAGAGCACACACGCTGACTTTCTGGACTCAAGGGCCAACCGCTCCTGGCCCAGAGGACTTTGCCCCACCCGTCAAATCCAAGTCCTCAGCCAGTCTTGGGATGCTGGGCAAAAAGACCTCGGATAGACGTCTCTCTCGGCGCAAATCGAGGCAATCATCCATGGATGAGCCAGCTCCTGGAGACGTCTACGCACGCGCAAAGTCGACTCCTGCCTCGCCATCCATCGTTCACAGTGGTCAGCAACCGGGCATGATCAACTCGGCTCACTCATCCTCCACATCCCTCGCTTCGCAAAACCTGCCTACAAACAAATCGTTCGGCAGCGTGAATCGGCCACCATCCGCCTACTACTCTCGAGATTTCCTCAGCTCGCTTGCACCGAGAGAGGGAGGGTATGCCATCGCAGCCACGATGGGAAATGGTCTGGGTGCTGTAGGAGCCATGACGGTGGAGGATCGACGACGAAGCACGGTCGTGGAGGACCCCAGGTCGAAGACTGTCGGCTCCAGGGCGCCCTTGTCCAAAAGTGCCGGTATGGGCAGGTGGAGTCTCGACGGCGGCGAGGTGAGCATTTTCGAGGTGAATACGAACTCCGCTGACATCCACGCAGAACTTCAATCGGCCATACACTACTCCATCAGCCGCAACTACGTCGTCCAACCTCTCAGCCCCACCTCTGAAACCTGAGACCTCGCCGCCTCTCGACGACTCACCATCAGCACTTCCAGAGGGCGCCGCCATACCCGCTATCTACGGATCCAACGTCATGACCGCTTCCAACACGCTCACTCCAGCATCGTCTATTCCCGCGGCGCCAAGTCCGTTGAGTCAACATACAAGCGCTGAAGACGTCGCAACGCACGCTGGATCGACGGCAATTCCGCCGCCTCCGCCGATCCCGCAGGGTGAAACTGCGCCAAAGTTGAACGAGAAGAAGTCGAAGAAGCAATTGCGTAAAGACGCCAAGGTCGCCGAAAAGGCAGAGGCCGTGCGAGTAGCAAAGGAGAGGGCGGAGGCTGCCAGAGCGGCTGCGATGCAAAAACAGCAGCAACGGGAAGCGGAGGCCAAGGCCAAGGAAGATGCGAAGCGCAAAGCCAAGGAGGACAAGGCGAGGCTAAAGGCGGAGAAGAAAGCGGCAAAGGGGTCGTTCTTCGGGAAGAAGGAGAGCTCTGTGCCGCCACCCGCTGCGGCGAGGCCAACTACGAACACCTCGAATTCTACCGCTGGTGCATCGGTACAGCCTGTCAATTCCCAGCGACCGAACCCTCCCGCTGCGCCCCAAGCTACCGCTCGTGTTCCTCAACCTGCTGCTCAATCGCAGCCGTTCCCGACCGCTCAGAGCTCAAATTCACAGAGCTCAAATTCAGTTCCAGCCGCCGCGGCGATCGATGTGCCACGTCAGACTCACCAATCAATGCCCCCAGGCCGTGTAGCCCCGCCGCCACCAATGCCAGCCTCTTCCGCTGCGCAGCCTCCAGCTTCTCCTGGCCGGCCAAACATGCAGCCTAAGCGGTCTTTGTTTGGCACGATCAAGAAGCGCTTCTCGGTAGTTGGAGAGGATACTCCCAGAGTACCCAGAGCGCCCGTCCCGAGCCGATCGACTTCGAAAGGGCCCCCGGCGACTGCATCGGCCACAAGGTCGCAGACCCCCGGCGAGGCATCATCAGCAAGCCTTACTCCTCGAACTGAGTCGCTCACGACCGGAGCCGCTGCGCCAATGACATCTAGTCCCTCGTATCCTGGAGAAGCAGCGTCGAGCCAGATGACAGCACCACCCCAAGCAGCATCGTCGACCGAGCAACCTGTCGCCCCTCTCGGACCTATCCTCGCCGATTCCATCTCCCAAGAACCTCAAGGGTCTCCTTCGAATTCAGTGCGAAAGAACCGTACATCATTGATCGGTCCCCGGCCAATGCCTCACGAAGGCCGTTCGCGCGCAACTTCCAACGCCACTTCGGAGTCACACAATTCCGCTCCAATCTCAGCTAGCTATCCATTCCCCGCCGGAAAATCCAACTTTACCACGGCTCCCGTCGAAAACGCTTCTACCAATCTGTCTGCAGTGCCCATGCCTGTTACCCCATCCACATCAGGCGAGTCATCTGCCGTCTTCTCACAGATGAGCAGTGTGACCCCTATGACTTCCGCTTCGGAAATGGATGCTAGCTCGGGCAGCAGGAAGCCTAGCTTGAGCTCGGACGCTCATGATGGTCCTGAGCTATCATCGGCTATGGGCGAGAAGGCAAGGGAGAGCAGCAAGGACTCCAACGAGACGGTCTATGCCTCGCGACCCGTCATGGCGGTGTAAGCGGGGCGTGGTGCAATGCGCTGCAGCAGCGCTCATAAACAACATCAACAAATTCATCACACACACGGACAATTATCACTCGGATATAGGCTTTCTCTTTCATATTGCATTGGACAATCTTAATACCCTTCCACGCCTGCAAAGCGCAAGTCGAGAGACACCTATTTGTAGTCTACAGCCATCATGGACTGTTCTCTTTTGTCGAAGGATAGTCGACTCTCTCTCTCTTACTATAATCCTGACTCTCCGCCTTCTTCTCTTCAAGTGTATACAAGGACAATATTTAGGTCACAACGAGCTCAATCACATATGGTCGGAAACACATGCATCGATCGTGGCGGATTTACAAATACAACAGTTGTCCAATGTTATGCTGATAGTGCACAGATGCTAGTCTTACAGTTCCCATTCCAACCCTCCGTTGCCCCAAGCGACCGCGTCCCCTTCTGTTACAGAGGACGAATCGATGGCGACGCACACACTTCCCGCGAAAAGCCTCATGAGTCTCCTCTCTTCCGGCCCAATCCATATTCTCTCCTCGGCGCCAGCTCCAGTAGCCGCGGTTCCAGACCTTAACCACCACCCGTCCTCTGCTCCTGCTTCTGCTTGCACCTCGCGCGCATTCTTTCCGGAAGAAGCGAATGCGCCTAGAAGCTCGCCTAGAGGAGGAGGACTTTGTCTACCTGATATGAACGAGGTTGCGCTCGAGCCTGGTTTCGACAGAGATTGAGGATCGACCTCCAGTAACCGCGATAATGTTGCGTGTCGCGCGTTGGGTGGGAGGGTGTCGAGGATCTTCAGTATATGAGGGAGGGAAGTGGTGGATAGTAGCACTCGAAGGTCGGACGATGTAGCTGTAATGAAAGTGGGATTAGCATTTGCGCGCAGTATGCTTGCGAACGCGAGCATAGATGGGGACGAGCTTACCGATGCGCAGAAGCTCTTCTCGGCGGAGTGGTTTTGGATCGTCCTTCGTCAATGGATCTGTAAACACTGAAGAGTCCGGCTCAGGTGGCCAATTGAGCGATGTGAGCGGTTTCAGTGAAGGAGACAGGGGCTGTGCTGGGTTGCTTGAGGGCTGGTCGTCGCTTTCATCGCTGGTTGGTGAGGAAAGCGGTTTCGGTTCTGCAGAATGATCCTCCATACTGCTTATTGCTGTTGTGTCAGTGACCTCCAGCAGATCCGTCGAGATGGGCGCTGATGGCTCGGGTACCGAGGTGGGGTAGGAAGGTTGCGAAGGTCCTGCGCCTGCGCATGATTCGGCTGTAGCCCAGCGGAATGGGTACATCAGCTAATGATCAAGAGCAGTGCACACGCAACTCACCTTCATGCGTTTTGTAGCATGCCACTGAGCAGCTATGAATGTGCAGCCATATCATCAGCATCCATCGCTCTACTTTGTAGAGCTGCATTTGAGGATTCGTGGAAGGAAGCGAGTAACAGGACATACTATCGAGTCGGACAAGCGCTACATCTGTACTTGGACGGCTGGACTTGGCATATCCGGCACAACGATGCCGACGCCGATGACGCCGACGCCGCATGCGCTGCTGCGCCTTTTGATCTTGTCATGTTCTGTAACGTGGATGAGGTCGAAGAGACACGATGGTAGCGGTAATGTTGAAGCAACTTTTCATATCACCTCGAAGACCAGTTCTCGCGGGGCCCCTGTCAACATTGCACCGTGTTTTGGAAAAATGTTGAGATTGGATGCCCATCTATCTCACCGAAGTAGTCTATCTCAAGGTCCGATATTCTGTCAATAAGCTGAGAAGGGGCAGCACCATGGCCGACACCGTAGACGCCAGAGACGACAAATCTGCCTCTACAACGACGACGACGACGACGGAGAAATACGCCAGGGGAATGAACCCCAAATTGAGGTATATCAAGCCTTACTGGTGGCCGTACAAGACGTTCATCAAGCAGCGGTGAGTCTGCATCTCCCTCCTGCCGATGAGGTATAGTGCTATGCGATCGGCGTTGGATGCCATATCGAAGCCACCTGACTGCTTAGATCGATGATGAGACAGCGAGGCTGATATCAGATGAACCAGATGGATAGGCCGTCAGCTGCTCGAGGTCATCTCGACCGAATTCAGAGATAGGTCCATGGAGTACTACGTATGTTTACCAAAATACATCTCGATTGATTGTCGAAGAGTGGTTCAGGCGAGGTAGCTGACTGGTAGCCTGCAGAAACACGCTTTGGACTCTGGCGTGACTCGTGTCAACGGCATCGTCGCTAAGGGGGATCAAATATTGAAGAATGGGGATAGATTAGAGTACGTCTCGCTCTCTCGATGCCCACTTGCCATTCCCCCAGCCTCAATTCTCGCATCCTCGAACGGACAGCTGGGCAGTGGCTGATCTTTGGATGTCTTGGTGTGCCGCAGCAATACAGTGCACCGGCATGAACCACCCATAACGAACGATCCAATCATGGTACTCCACTTGGATACTGAGAAACAATTCGTCGTTATCTCCAAGCCAGGAAGCATCGTACGTAGCCACCATCCTCCACGATCATACCGATCGCTTACACACCGTCCAGCCCGTCCATTCCACCGGCCGATACTTTCGACATACAGTGCTTGAGATGATGGAATTGGATCATGGAATCAAGTGTTATGGTGAGTCTGTCTTCTCGCATAACGCTGTGCAGAGTAATCGTCGTACTAATCCTATGCTTGATGTTGTCATGAACAGCTGTGAACCGACTGGACAGACTGACTTCAGGCCTCATGATCCTCGCACTGAATGGAAAGGCGGCGAGCAATCTTGCTAAAGAGTTCGTCGAGGGTAAAGTGAAGAAGGAATACGTGGCGCGTGTAAGGGGAAAGTTCCCAGAGTGAGCGTCGATTCATGCTCTTTGCGCACCGTTAGGATGAGAAGACGAGGCGCTGATCAAATGACTCATCTCAGAGAAGAGATCACGGTCGACCAGCCGCTCATGACGGTCGATAGGCAGATGGGCCTGGTGATCGTGACTCCCGAAGGCAAGGTAAGTCGCATCATCATATGCCGGCCTCGAAGTGTCCAGTCACTTAGATCGAATTTTAGGACGCTGTCACCATTTTCAAGCGCTTGTCGTATGATGCAGAGAGGGATCAGAGTATTGTGCATTGTACGTGACTCGAGTCCTTAACGGCCTATATCGCTAACTAATGTGTCACCCGTCACTAGGTCGACCTCAAACAGGACGAAGTGAGTCGTCCTGATTGCTGTCACCCTTGTTAAAACCTATACTGACACCACCATAGCACACCAGATCCGAGTCCACCTGCAATACCTCGGCCATCCAATCCCCAACGACCCGCTATACTCCCACTCAGACGTCTGGGGCTCGAAACTCGGTAAAGGCGGAGTCGACCTGAAACCTTCAGCTGGGGGTACGTCCCGCGCAGCGGCGCTTGAAGCTCGCGTGGGGACTGCGACGCCGGAAGTGAAAGAGGTGGATAGGGAGTACGATAATATCGATTTGACCAGTCCGATCTTGCTCAGTCAGCAAGCGAGAGATATCATTGCTAAATTGCGCAAGCAGAAAGATGA
The DNA here is from genome assembly GCA_026538355.1 of Cryptococcus sp. GC_Crypt_5. NCBI lineage: Eukaryota > Fungi > Basidiomycota > Tremellomycetes > Tremellales > Cryptococcaceae > Cryptococcus > Cryptococcus sp. GC_Crypt_5. Next base: position 74,851 of record JALPBZ010000068.1, read on the forward strand.
GGCTGAGGATTGGGTCAAGTGAGCCTTGTCATCGGACTCTTGCGGGGGATATACTGACTCGGTGTACTTCCAGGTGGAAGGAAGTGGTCTTCACGACGAAAGCGGCACAGGACGCCCTCGAGACGCCTACTTCGACAACAGAGACATCGGCAGCACCATCCGCGCCCTCGACGCCCGCACCGGAAGAAACCCCATTCCGCGTTTTGCCACCGTTACCATTACCCGACTCGACGCCATCCCCCTTACGCCCCCCAGCCTATCTTCCTCCTGGCTTTTGCACAGAATGTTTCGTGCCTCTGCCCGATGATCCAGATCCAGAAGGCCTGTTCATCTACCTCCACGCTCTTAGATATACGACAGAGGCGCTAGGCACGTGGGCCACGCCGCTGCCTCGTTGGGCCGGGGCGCACTGGGATGGGGATTGGAGAGGATGGGTAGATGGTGCGGAGCTACCACAATCTCCAGGTCAGAAAAACGGAGGAGAGAGCCAGGATCCCGAGACATGATGATCAGAAGATGTCCTGTGCGCGGCATACGGGGACAGTAAGCCGCCTCCTCGCCCATCCGCAAGTTTGTCCTAGCCACTGCATCGTGCATACTGCCTAACGACTATCAGCGGCTGGATCTACACGTGACACCATGAACTGGGTATATTTATAATGCATCTGCTGGCCAGCAGGTACTACGACCTCCCTTTGACTCGTGACTCTCCTTTCGGGCTGACCTGTCACCCTCGTTGACCCGACGGTCCTTTCATTCTGCCGTCCCTTACGCGTCGCAGACTCGTGCTGCGTAACTAAGCAGTATCGTCGCACAACAGAGCGCATGTGGCTATCCTTTGTTCCGTGCTGACTCGTATGAAACGAACATGACTGAAGGGCTGCGAGAGTTCACGTTTCGGCACGTAGGGCATCAGAAATTGGGTCGCTGCAGCAGATTCACCTCAAGAGCCATGAACGCTGAGTACTGTACGACCGCGACACTTATTATAGTCCACAACCTTCTGTTGAGTCGCCAACCAACGTACTGAAGCACTGGATCTCTCCGCGCGTCTAGACTTACGACATTCCACTACACTTCACCTACAGCGACTCATCAGCCAATCTGATTAAGAATGGTCGTACCGAGAATGAGACCGTTAATCTCTCTATTGATCCTACAACTCGGCCTCCTCCCTCTATTTGGTGAGTGCAGCTGTCAACGCCAACTGCCCAGGATGACGCGAGGCAGACATATACTGAGACTTGCTTGACTGATGCAGCTCTTGCCGACGCGCTGGACTCGACGGCTATGGAAGGTGCTGACGGGGTGTATTATGGGTTGTGGAACGAGACGGGGCCTGTAGTCACGGATGTCAAGCAGGGTGCGTTTTGCTTCCCGTACTCAGCTGTACGACGAGGATGGGAGCTGACGTCTATGGCTTCATTCCTATACGTGATCAGTCAAAGTGCTGAACTGCTGGTGGGATGCGTCGTCGCTCGCTGTGCTCATCGCCTCTCAAACCTGGGTGATGAACATGATCCGATATGGGAACGGCGCCTCGATGGTCTCCGCCTCCTGGCCTTCTGACGCTTCAGTCAACGTGACGATCTTCAATCCCGATACATTCGAGGCCAGTACCCAGATTGCCAGTGTGTACAAGAAGGGTACGACGGAGGATCACCCGGCCGGGAACTGGTGGCATGATGCACTTGGGCAGGGTGCGCTGGCGTTGGGGACGCTGGTTTCGATGGAGGGTGTACTGGCGAATGGGACGTGGGACCCTGATACTGGGTCTGCGTTGACGGGGCTGAAGTTGTTGACGGGGTACGACACGAACTCGACTTTGACAGTTGACTACAGCGACCAAGATGCGTTTTTCGACGATCTGAATAAAGCAGCGACGGGCACACCGATAGTGTTCAATACCGTCAACGAAACGTCGATTGGCGTTACGAACCCACAATTAGGCTACGATCACGATTACGCCGTTTACAATGGCACGGATTACGGGAACGGCACTAAAACCATCTGGGCGAGGAATCCGTGGGGTTCCACAGACGAGTTCAGCCTCGAGGCAATATACAATAATACCAAGCAGGTCATACATCTCGCCGACTGGAACGTGCTCTCGTGGCCTGGGCATTGAGCTGGGCTCAAGGCGAGGGGGTGGTCCGGATGAGTAGAGCTTGGAGAAAGTCCAGAGATCGCTTCAGTACTTAAGTAGAGCATATACCGCCTAGTTTCGCTCATCTTTACCGAGAATAGACCTCATGATAGTGTGATTACCGAGTGTTGATACATGACTATGCTACAAGAGGTATACTGCGTGCTGGATATCTTCATGAAGTCACTCGTCCGTGTCCAAAGCGATCCGACCAGGCTACTTGCCAAACTCGATCAGGCCTGTCAGGTCGTACCACTCGGACCCAAAGTCGGGCGAGTCCGAGTCGAGGTCACTGATTCCGACGATGCTACGCGAGAGCACACACAGGCGAATGAGTCTCGTTGTTCGCTAGTCACACGAGTACCAAAACGCGAATGTCACTTACAACGTTGTGCCTTTAGGGAAAGCTGAGGATTTGGGGGTATGCCAATCGTAGTGCGTCTCTGTGGTCGTGACAATATCGGCCATCTGCGCTCGCAGGATCAGCATGCGCACGACCACCTTCACCTCGTCAAATCACCAAGTCAGAGTTTTCAGTCACTCACGTGATAATCAGCCTGTCCTTCCCACTGAGGGATATAGTACACCTCGTAGCCCTTCCCACTACCTCCTTCCCACTCTAGCTTGACAACCGTATCGGACGGGATCACAGCGCCGAAATGTGTAAGCCAGCGTACCGGCTCATACGTCGTTGTTTGGGGCTCGACGTAGCCTGGGGTCGGTGTTGGCAGGGAGGATACGAGGGTGAGGAGTGAGATGTAGATCACGCTCAGAGCAGAGAAGAACCGCATTGTGTTTTGGCTATTTGCTGGGTTGGCGGAAGAGGTGTAACACGAGCTGGGAATGGCTAAGTTTGAGATGTTGGGTATGAGCTGATGTTTGTCGTCTACAGTATAGTAGAGAGGACTTTTATTGTGAGTTGAGATGAGATGCAATGAGATGCGATGAGATGCGATGCAATGTCAAGTATCACCGCAAGAAAGCGTCGCTCAGGCGCAAATCATCAGCACTGAGAGCAGAGCGCAAAAACTATGCGGCGTGCATTGTTATTCCCTTAGACTACCAGGTAACCGTTTCATCACATGGCTAAGCATGCGTGCTTCCATAAGCGACTGATACCAGCGCCGCGGCACGACTGTCAAAGCTCATTGTCTCCGAAACATACGTCCACTCTTTGTCGTATCCGAGACAAAAACAATGACGACGGCGACGACGCAAAGCCGTATGAGGAGTACTCGTACTCGTACTCCTGAAAAGCGAGGGGGTAGGTCGCATGACGTTTGGGGGTGCACTGGAATTGAGGGCGCACCGACCCTCCAGCCGTCCGCTTACGCCAGAGGGGTAGGTCGCTGTTGCTGCCTTATGCATGGCGGTTTACGGTATACCCAAGCGTGCGGACAAAAGAAAAGCGGAAGCAGGAGTGAGAGTGGAAACATGACCAGGGGTTAGCGAGGGGCAGGGGTAGGGGTAGATGTTTGACCTGTTTCTCGGGACAGGCACGGATGCCGTCCCGCTTTTTTATGCTTTTGCGGTGACACCTGCACAGATTTTTATGGCTCTTCGAGTCTTGGCTGGTCCACCGTAGAAGCATGGGGGTATAGTGTTCCATCTCGCCAGCGGGTGTGCAGTCGAGAAAAATCATGGTACCACTTGGGACGGGGCAGTGTGCTCACCATATAATGAAAGGTATACAAATTTTTATCCGAGACAGTTGACTGTGCACAATCACAATAACCTTTTTCGACCCGATTTTTGTAACCGCGGATCACAGTCGTTACTGCCGACCGCTACACTAGCCCGGTCGAGAGCGTACTACTCGAGCGCTCGAAGGTGTCGGGACGAAAGGATAATTTGGAAAAACAAGCATACAGTACATGCGCCGCGCTACCCCTGATAATGTACAGTCCATGATTTCATCACGCGCGGCCCTAGTCACCAAACGAGTATCCGTATATCTACTCGAGTACAGTACACCGAAAATATCATGCAGGGTACGGATACTTTTTGAGAAGGTACCACGCTGCGACAGCAAAGAGGAACGACCCGAATTGCAGCATGGTCGTAGTGACGAACCCAGGCACGTAGTCTGGGGCAGAAGTGGACGGCCAGATGTACGAGCCACTGTGCGTTGTCGGGCGTGTCAGTCTTTGTCCGTACTTTCGTTCTTGTTGAAGAAGGCTAAGTACTCACTATACTGATGACAGATTGGCCAGACCGCTGAATCACCAAAAGAACGTCAATATCCTTCGCAATCCTTTGAAGAGACCTAGCACCGACTCACTTGACAATACCGATACTGACTGCGCGCTTTTGCGACGGATGCGAAATGGTGTTAGACAAGTAACTCAAGGTCATCGGACTACAGGCCCAAATACCCGATGCACCTATCACCGATGGGGCGTCAGCGATGATCTTGTTTTACAACAGCAGCACACTCACCAAAGCAGAGGAAGGCGTATCTGACGTGAGGGTTCGAGGCTCCAGCGACTACTGAGAGAGATACTACTGATAGCAGGGAGACGGCCATGATGTGCTTTGGTCGTTCTTGCAGCATGTCGGAAGAAAAACAAGTCGCCAAGACAATCACGATGGCGACTCCATCTGCAACAAGAGTCGAAATCAGCTACCGGTAGACAGCTGACTCGATATCGCAAGGGAAGGGGACCAAAGACGTACAGATTGGCACAGTCATCTACGAACGGAATAGGTCAGCACTCCGCTTCAAAGCATATGCAACGTGCAAGGATCCCTCACGTATTGCGCCTGTTTTCCGGAGTAACCCAATGCCCCAGTAAGAGTCGGGACGAAATACGTGATGGTTCCGGCGGCTGTACAAGTCGACTGCCCAAAGCAGAACAACCAAGTACGCCAATCTTTGACCGCCATGACGAAGCTTTTCCAATTACCTATGACTTCCTCGTTCTTCGCATCTGTGTTGTTGTCGGCCACGAGACGCTGCACGGCGTACTTGCGTTCCTCCTCGGTGAGCCACTTGGTGTTCCCCGGGAAGTCAGGGAGTAGGAATCTGGAGAACATAAAGTCAGCCTGACTCGGGCTAGTGCTTCGAGTGGGTGAGAAACGTACATCGCCACAATCGAGAACACCAAGGTCATCAAGCCCTCGACTGATAGAGCGTAGAAAAGGACATGAGCAGGTACGCAATAACGCACCGACCACGTGAGACCTACTAAGGAACAGCCACTTCCAAGCTGGCAATCCTTTGGCTCCGTTTAAGCCTGACAAAATGGCACCAGCTAAATCCCTCCGTCAAACCGGCTTCGCAGTGACGCACAATCCAGCGAAGCACTTACCAAGCAATCCACCGAAAGCGCCGGCTAGCAGCGACGCTGTATAGAAAATGGAGAAGCGCCGCGCCAGCTCCATCTTGCGGTACCAAAAGCTCATGTAGAGGAGAACACCGGGCTAGACTCGTTAATTAGACTCAACATCTCCGAGTGGAAAAGACTCACGAAGAAGCCGGCCTCGACGACACCGAGCACGAAACGGAGACCGATGAGAGAGGCTTTGCTGTTCACGCCAACATAGCCAATGACCAAGCAGCCCCAAACGAACTAATCTCGCTGTCAAAGTTGTTCATTGCGGTGCCACATGGAATGAGACCCACCATGATCGCGGGTAAATACAAGCGCGGTCTGGTCCGAGCCAAGATCATGTTTGACGGCACTTGCAAGCATAGGTAGCCTGTGTCGTTGTCATAAGGCTCAGTGATACGCTCAATTATCGCCATTGATACTTACCGATGAAGAAGATCGACACTGCAAGTGAGTAATCGCTCGATGACAACTTGAGGTCCTTCTGCAATCCCGCCGTTTTTGCGTTGCCTACGCTGAGTAGCAGAGTATGTTAGCGCACTCTCTGGGAGAATACTAAAATGAAAAGACAAACTTGTTGCGGTCGAGGTCTATCACCCGGCTTTAGCTTCAATGATCGATGTATCAGTCCCGGGCAGCTCACAATTCAGAAGGTACTTCGCAGCATTGTCAGCGCGCTTCATCAAGTGGAAGTGCGCAAGTGCGAAGGATGCATAGAGCTCACCATGACCATGACCATTGGTAGGAGACGTGAGTCAATCTTTCTCAGTAATCTACGATAAGACCGAGAGATGAGCGGATGAGTGGCGTTCGTTTGCCTCTGCTCTGCACAAGTATGACCACTGACCTCTTCTCCACCACGGGATCATGTACAAACTCGGTCTCATGGAGCGAGCCGGTACTCTCAACATGCTCCGGAGCGCTCTCCTTCCGATCGATGGTGTGGTGCTCCATCTTGACTCTGATTAAGCTGGTTGTTCACGGATTACTCGAGCGGCTCGAGCAGTATGGACGGATGTGATGTTCATGATGCGGAGATCCCCAGCCGGGGCCTCAGCCTAGTATATGTATGTAGATGCATGGTGGAGTTTTCAGTGGACTTTTCCCACTTTGGCTTGTGGAGAAGTGGGGATCACATTGCATTCGGGATCCGGTCTGCCGATGCAGCACTGTAAAGTGCCACGAGCAGTCAGTACGAGTAGTACTTGTGCTCGAGTTATAGCAAAGTAGACCTCCGCCGGTCGACCGCCAATGTGGACATTTGTGAAAAATACTTGAGTAATTACTGTAAGAGGTTAAGGATTTCAACCGGCGCGTAAAGGAGAATGTGGAGTTTTGCTACAGCGTCGTTATGCGTAAAGGGCAATCCGATGGAGACGACTTTTGGTCCGGACCCTAGGCTAACGCCGTCGTGTAAGATAGTAAGCAAGTAAGCAAGTGGAGAAACGTATTGCAGGATATGCTAGTATAAGCTAAAAGATATGCGTCGTGAAAGGGATGCGATGAGATGTGATGCTCTTCCGAAGTCTCATCTCAAGAACCACCATACGGCCAAATCCACGTTTACGTTCACGCACAATGACAACGCTCCCATCCCATTTCAAGCTCAACAACGGGACCCAGATCCCTTCAGTCGGTCTAGGTGAGTCCTGACCTGTCGAGACCATGAAATGGGAACTGACTAGAGCTTGTATGTCGTTAGGCACATGGCAAGCGAAACCCGGAGAAGTGCGCGGAGCGGTCGCCCACGCCCTCTCGGCGGGTTATAGGCATCTAGATTGCGCGCTGATCTATCAGAACGAGGAGGAAGTGGGGCAGGGAATCAAGGATAGCGGGATCCCGCGTGAGGACATCTACATCACTAGTAAAGTGTGGAACACGCATCAGCCCGACGTCGCGTCTGGCTTGGCACAAACGCTCAAAGCCCTCGGAACGGATTATCTCGATCTCTACGTATGTCCCTCTTGTCTCTCTGCGACCACTGGCATGCGCTGACGGCTGGTGATATGAACTCCGTAGCTCGTCCACTGGCCTGTGCGATTAGTCCCCGTAAGTTCCGACGTCCAAGCCTATCCAGGTTCCCAGGTTTTATGACGAATCGCTTATTGTAACTCTTCTGCACCAGAACGAGAGTCACGCTCTGCTACCTGTGAACCCAGATGGCTCCCGCTCTGTGGATCGGGACTGGGACCAGAAAGAGACCTGGCACCAGATGGAACAAGTGTACAAAACCGGTCAAGTAAAAGCTATCGGCGTATCCAACTGGTCGATACCCTACCTCGAGGATCTGAAGAAAGGGTGGACGGTCGTCCCCGCGATAAACCAAGTGGAGTTACATCCGTTCAACCCCCAGCACGCGTTGAAGGAGTACTGCGATAAAGAGGGGATCCTGCTCGAGGCGTACTGTCCTCTGGGATCCACAAGTAAGTGCCCAGTCCTCCACTCACCAGCAACGCAACGGGCTTGCCCAGCAAACACGGAGCTGTGACTGACTGTTCGCTCTGAAAACAGGCTCGCCATTGCTGCAAGACCCCGAGCTGAAGTCGATCGCAAAGAAACACGACGTGTCAGTCGCGACGATCCTCATCTCGTATCAGGTCAACCGCGGCATAGTCGTCCTGCCCAAGTCCGTGACCAACTCCCGCATCACGGAGAATCTCCGAGTGATCAGTCTCGATGCCGAGGACATGAAGGCGTTGGACGGGATGGCTGCGGACGGGAAGCAGCAAAGAGTCAACACGCCCAAATGGGGCTGGGATCTGGGTTTCGATGATTGGTACGGCCCCGTCACTGCCAAGGCGTAATTCCAAGTTACATATGCATTGTATATCAAGAAGGCATCAGTTTCAGTAATACTTTGCGGTACTGTCCGGCGAGTCCCCAAGACGCAGCTTCCAGTCGGCTTGCATATGCACGTAGGATGTCCGAGATCGATATCTTGGACAGGTCACCTAGACCTTGTATCTCCGCTCCGCCGCCGTACATGATCCAGTCGTCGATCTTCTGTGATGGCGACCAAGAGATGCTGACGAGCGGTATCGAGGTATCGGGTAGATTTGCGCCACTGCTACCGACGATTGATTCGGTACTAAAGTTCAGCACCGCCCACATGCAGAGCGCAGCGTCGAAATGCCAGACCACTTCGAACGGCGTACTGCGGAATCAAGATGTCAGTGACGGCGTCGCTGCTGTTGCCAAGCGCCAGGCGCCAGGCGCGACACTTACTCGTAATTGTACCGAGTCAGCAGACTGCCGAGCATCGCAGCGTGCGCAAAGATATTGCGTGCCGCACTCCGATCGGCATTCAGCCAATGCGCAAGCGACTCTGCGGCAGCGCTACGGCTTTGCGTTGTACCCGCCTTCCCCGCGGCCACTTTGACTTTCTCCAGAAAGCCTACTCGGGTAAAGTTCATATGCGCATGGTGTGCAAGTGCTATGCAAGACAAGAGCGGCGGACTTGCCGAAGCGGGACTGAGCAGCGCATGGGCCGCAAGACGGTCAAGCAGGAGTTGGGGATTGCTGAGGATGGTTGTCAGTCCCTTTTCGACGCAATGCTGTGCGTGTTACGTACTGCTTGATATTATCGGCGAAAGCGAGATTGTATCGGTACGACTGCGTCGCTGAGGGAACGATGCTTTGTAGTGCGCTCGCATCTAAGCAGAGTCTGCAGGAGTGATAGAAGACAGTCATCAGTCCAAGTGCCAGTCTGGCCCGTGAAGATAGATCTCACCGATACAACGTATGTGCAACGATGCTGTAGCTGATATCCGTCAACGGATCAGACAAAACACCCTCGGCGAGTAGTTTTCGGAGAACCGCAGCGAACATGATTGGCGCTGGCTCCGAGTGATGACTAAGCGACTCCAAGAGGGGCAAAGGCGCAGTGATCTCTGCCAAAGACAATTGGGCTGGCAGATTCAGTAGGCAAGCTAGTTGCGCGTCGAACAACTGCGTCGCTCATCAGCATACCTCGGCGACTCGAGGTACGCCGATCACTCACGTATATGGCCCAGCCCAATCTAAGCCTTGTCTCGTCCTGCAAGATGGCCATCTCAAGATCTCGGGGACTAATTGGTGCCTGTTGGAGTTGCAGGATCTCTACTGCCGATCGGCCAGGGCGGAGTAGATGCATCCTCTTACACGCGGTCACTAGTGCCCCGCGCAGTGATTCGGATTGCTGGAACAGTCTTTGTGAGCCGCAGAAGAGACCAAAGTACGCCTGTAGCAGCGAAGCCTGTGTTAAACCGATATCAAACTCGAATCGGTGGTCGTATTCGCGCTAATCACGCACTGATCAGCGATGGATGGATCTTGTGCAGAGTCTCGGGACGTACGATGAAGAGCACGCCCCTGCGGACTAGTTCGTTCAACGCGATGCCTAGTCGCTGGTCGCCATCGCGTTTGTACATGGCGCCAATCGCGACCATCGCCATGATGAGAAGCGGCGGCGCCTCGGTGATCTTGAACTTGGCCTTGTCGAGGACCGGCACACAATCGTGAAAGTGTCGGTAGAAGAGGTTCACGCAGATAGACAGCGTTTGCGTGGAAGGGAAATCACTGATATCGACGGGTGACCACGCGGCTCGATGCGAGTAATCGATGAGGGTCATCATGGATTTACGAGTATGGTCTGCGATCGTCGTACTGCTGAACGGTGTCAGAGCCACCGCGTGATTACTGAGCATCGGCGGCAAGTCCACGCTGGAGTCTGTCGCGCGAGGCTTGTAGATATGAGGCTTCGTTCACCGCAGCAAAGTCAGGTCGCATCCATTTTGCACAAATGTCACACTGGACTCACCCATGGACTTTCGTATGGCTGGCCATCTTGTATCTCAGACGGCGAACCATGGATTTGTTCCGTGATAACAATACGATGATGTTCAGCACCTGTGCCCGCCTGCACCATTGCCTCTTCCCCTTGCGGTGCTCCTGTATTGCCCACGCGCAAATCGGCAGCGATGTCCCATGCTGATGCTGTTGGACTATTGAGAGCATTGGTGTTCAATACCCCGAAAATGTCTCCTTCCTGCGGAGCCAAACACCACTCGGTGGTTCCGGAAAAATTGATGTCGAACCCAAATAGGGAGTACAAGTCATCAATGTGAGACGGTGCGACCGTTGCGGAGAGGCTAGGTTCATCTACGGCGATGGCGACGTCGCTTGGCGGGATGAATCCCCCAAAGAGAGCTGACAGCTCAGTGTCATTCTGCGAAGCAGTGGTAGCGAGCAGGTGAAGATCGTCTGGGAGAGGTAGAGGTGCTGGGTCTGTATTTGAGGGATCGAATGCTGTGATTGGGCAAAAGTTACTTTAGAACATCATCAGGCTTGCGGTACGGCGGGCAGGCTCACCGATGCCGCCTAACTGTCCACCGCCGTCATGCCTACTTGAGTTACTAGGCCCGCCATGATTGAGTAGACCGACTGAATCCCGACTGAATCCCATATGACTGCCGCCGTTGTCTGCGATCCGTGCGCGGACACGTTCCGAACTACGGGACCGCCCTGATCTCGTTGCACTCGCCGCTCCGCTGTTCAGAGCGTGGGCTTGAGACGCACCAGCATCGCCAGACTCTCTTATTCCGCGACGGGCGCTAATGCGGATCTCAGTACACTGCCGCTTACCCCTCAGTAGCATGCAGGGCTAGACTCACGACGAGGACTTGCGGGGTCTGCCCATGGGTCCTGGCGACGAGCCGTGCATCTGCACCATGTGTCGGGATAAGACATCGCTGTTATGGTTTCGTTGGTGTCACGCCATGCCTGATGAAATGATAGACGGTACTAACCTCCGGGTATATCTCCTATGACAAACATCACAGACGTAGTCTAATTGCTTTGTATCTGCACCACAGTCAACAGGTTTACTGAACGGATGAATGAATGGAAGCCGCTTACGATTCCGGATATGCCGTTCGAGATGGTCCTCTTTCTTGTACGAACGCCCGCAGGTCGGCCACGGGCATGGATGTGCATGACTGTCAGAAGCTACTTCTGCAGGCATGATTCACTGGGAGACAACAACATTGATGTGGACATTGTCAATGTGGAGATTCGCGATTCGAGGTTCAAGGCCGAGGTGGTCGACCGGTTATGTGTTTTCGTCGCTCCGGGTTCATGGTGATCATCACTGCATGTTTTGCGTATACCTCTTTGTTTCTTGGACATTGGTCACTTGAGTATCCACCTTCACCGTAGAAGTCCGTTCGTCAAAGGTCTTTCACTAGTAATAGACACATCTTAAATCCGTCGAAATCAAAGAGGAAGGCACGGCTTGCATGAAGAAGCATAACATGACACGTTATGGGACACGCGTTTGGATCATCATGCTCATCAATTATCATCAATGATCTCCATCACGAAGAGCAAGGAACGTCATGATGTAAGAGGTCTCCATGGTTGCCTCGTGTTCTCTGAACATACCACGCGAGCGTAATCACTTGACATATCGTGGCCTGCTCGCTCGGCTGAGCCGGTATCTGAGATAATGGTAGCGGTCGTAATCTGCGTCGTCGACGTCGTAGCCAATGATCAGATGAGGACGAGGTCGGGATTGCCGCCAGTCTATGCGGTCACTTGCTTATCCCCCACGGGCATGTCAGGTAGGGGACACCCCCCGCTTTTCCTACCTAAGCGAAGCGGAACTGTGAGATGCAGTCGACGTCTTGATTAGGATCTCGGTTGGCAATCATGGTCGAGTACGTCGCATCGCTAGCTGTATCTACAGCAGCGACATGCTACATGCACGGCGGCGATTCCGTGCTCCGGTTTACCTGGCGTTCCAGACCACCGTGTCTGAAAACTGCGTCCCAAATAAGAAATCTGTTTTAACCTTTGTCGCCATGTCGTTATCTATCGTCGGCAGTGCCGTGCTCGCTTACCGCTTCTAGTCAAACTGACGCCAAGCAAGCAAGCTGCAAGCAAAGCAGCTGACTAGCGTGGGGCAGACCACTGATACTGAAGCGAATACTAGATCTCGTGATCTTACTGCACAACACTGCTCCCTGGATCTCGCCATATCGCAGCCTTCGCAGCTTTCATGCTGACACCGGCATGGATCCTGCAAAACTCTACTTTGGATACAGAGATAGCGAGAGGCACAACCAAGCACCACATCCATTCTTACCGCATGCATGGTAGCTCTGACTCTAAGACCGCAAAAAAACGAGCTAGCAGGTGGATTTGAATGCAATGCTACGGGAGCGCCGTGAGCGCCTTGTGTAATGCTGATAGCGTAAATACCCGTAAGAGACGTACTCCAGCAACAGACTCCGTCGCAAACGGATAATGTCCAGAGCAGCAACAGGCAGCAGCAGCAACAGCACGGGGACTATCGATCAGAACCGATCGGCTCATTCCCATCCCGTTGTCGATCAGGGTTTTGGTCTGGTTTGTGTTCTAAGCGAGGTCTGGTCTAAAACCGACTTTCCCTTCCTTTCCTCTCCTGCCACGCTGTTTCCCTCCTTTCTCATGCGACGTGCCTGACGTACCACCTATTCCCCGCTTCTTGCCCTTTCCCACCCCGGCCTTTATCTTTTACCGATACTGCCACCTCTTGTCAACCATCGTCCAATAGCATCCCGTCCCATCAATCTCCTCCTATCGCGTCGTAAGACTGGACTTTTCCTCTCTGCTCCCCTCCAGAGGCAGCCACAGCTCATCACAGATATATAAGCTGCAGCTCCACCCGTCCCATTCAGTTCCTTTTCCTCATCCTCTCATCCCCCTTCCCCATCCGATTTCGTTTGCGGCTCTCATCCCATCAAAAAAGCACTCCTTACCCACATCACCCATCATGTCTCTCGAGTATGATGACAAGAAAGATGGGGACGCCTACCACCAGCAAGTAGGTGGCGTTCCCGAGGCCAACGGAGCCCAGGCATCCGACTACACAGAGGATGCCGAGGTCAAGGTCGGTCTCAAGCGATCGCTCAAATCGCGCCACTTGGCAATGATCAGTGAGTAACTAGTTGGGCCGATCCTGCCTTTCCCTCGCTGATAACGTTTCGTCTAGGTATCGGTGGTGTCATCGGAACAGGTCTTTTCCTGGGTACCGGTAGTGCCCTCGCCCACGGTGGTCCCTTGGGTCTCTTCATGGGTTACGCCCTCATGGGCAGTATCTGTTACTCGGTCATGGTACGTGGCTTCCTGCTATTGTCACCTGTCTACAACGTCACTGACTATTGAACAGATTTCACTCGGTGAAATGATCTCATTCCTTCCTATCCCCGGTGGTCACATCAAGCTGGCCGAGCGATTCGTCGACCCTGCTTTCTCGTTCACCATGGGTTGGAACTACTGGTACAACTGGGTCATCATTCTTCCCGCCGAACTGTCAGCCGCCGCCGTCCTTATCAACCTTTGGAACCAGACCATCAACAACGCTCTTTGGATCTCCATCTGCTTAATCGTCGTCGTCGTCATTAACATGTTCGGCGCAGGCGCTTACGGCGAGTGCGAGTTCTGGTTTGCCTCCATCAAGGTCTTGACCATTACCGGATTGATCATCGTGAGTAGAACAATACTCGATGGCTTGTATCCAAAGCTGATCCTGACCTCTGTTCAGCTCGGTATCATCCTCACATGCGGCGGTGGTCCCGACCACACCAAGCACGGCTTCGAGTACTGGCGCAACCCCGGACCCTTCGTTCAGTACGAGGGTATCGAGGGCACTCTTGGTCGATTCCTCGGTTTCTGGGCTGTCTTGACTCAAGCTGCCTTCTCGTACATCGGCACTGAGATCGTTGCCATTGCCGCTGGTGAGGCCAAGAACCCTCGCAGAAACCTTCCCCGTGCGATCAAGAAGGTCTACATCCGTATCTTGGTCTTCTACCTTGGTGGTACCTTCATCATCGGCCTGCTCGTTCCTTCCAACGATGACGGTCTCGCCCTCAACTCCGGTACCGCGCTTGCCTCTCCTTTCGTTATCGCCATCAAGAGGGCCGGTATCCCCGCTTTGCCCAGCATCATCAACGCTTGTCTCCTCACCTCGGCCTGGTCTGCCGCCTCGTCCGATCTGTTCACCTCTTCCCGAGCCATCTACGGTCTTGCCATCACCCGTCAAGCCCCCGCAATCTTCGCCCGTACCACCCGTAACGGTCTCCCTTACGTGGCTATCATCTTCTGCGCTCTTTTCGGTGCCCTCGCCTACATGTCTCTCCAGTCTACTGCCGGTACCGTTTTCGGCTACTTTGCCAACTTGACTGCTGCTGCCGGTCTCATGACCTGGTGGGGTATCTGCTTCATCTACATCCGTTTCTCTGCCGGTCTCAAGGCCCAGGGTATCTCGCGATCTTCTCTCCCTTACTCTGCCTACCTCAACAAGGGCGCTTTCGCTGCTAGGTACGCCATCGTCATGATCACCATCATTCTTTTCTTCTCCGGTTGGTCCGTCTTCCTCAAGGGCAACTGGTCGGCCGCCGACTTCATCACCAACTACTTGCCTCTCTGGCTCTTCCCCGTCCTCTGGGTCGGCTACAAGTACATCAAGGGCACCCACTTTGTCCGCGCTAGCGAGATGGACTTTGTCAGCGGTCTCGATGTCGTGGAAGCTGAGTCATACGAGGAGGAGCCTCCCAAGAACCTGGCTGGCAAGATCTGGGCCACTATCATGTGAGCGGGTTGAGCGAGATCAGGGAGTAGAAGCTTTTTGTTTCATAGTTTGTAGTCTGGGGTAGAGGGACGTGCAGTTGTTACATTTTTGCGCTTGCGCATGTCATCTTCTTTAATACGAGTTGTTCATACGATCTATAGTAGAGTAGATGTGAATGAAACGCTTCATTTCATAGCATACAGCCACAAACGAAGCATAGTTCCCAGTGCCACATTCCCACTGACTGCTTGCGGATCCAAAAGTCAAGTCACCATAAGCAGCTTCCCTGAGGCACTCGCCTGAATCCGCTCTTATCTTGCCATTACTCCCGTGCATGGTACTTCTCACGCTAGCATTCTCCTAGTGCGCAACCATGATCGAGCCACTGAAGGCTGCCTGCCAGGGAACAAGTCCGCCAAGCCTCTGAACGATAAGGAGTTGTACTAGTGCTCGACTTGGAGAGAACGTCAGGGAGACGAATAAGTTTCTGCATATCGGCGTATCTGGCTATCTGCTCCAACAGCTCCAGCGGTCAATGCCGTCATGCGTCATTCTGGTGTTGATACCTTGATCGTGGCGAGGACTGTGGTGATAACAGTGACTGCCTCTGGTTTCCAAGGCGAAATAGTTCCTGCTTTGTCGGTGCATGACTTCATCCTCAAGCATGCAGAACGCGCTGTCAAGCGTTCTGCTCATGCTACAAGTCTTCCCAGTATCTTTCGCACATATGAACGACTGACATGCAGCCATTGGCAAGATACCACCAGCTAATCAGAGTGGGTCCGAGCTGTGGCACTATGATAAGACCTAGCAACGAGACGGTTCAGCGGGATCAGCTGTGGCTGGCAATCTCTGTTTGTGATATCTCTGTATGTGATGCTCGTTTCATTGGGCGTGGGGATGGACCTTGGTCGCCTTATTGCCGGGTTACCTTGGTTCTGGTTCTGGTTCAGGCGACTCCACTTATCACTTATCGCCCGCTCCTCAAGAGCGGTACGCAAGCCGGACTTCGGGAATTGGCGGCTGTTCGGCTGCTCGGCTGTTCGGACGTATGTAAGTGTGGAACAATGGTCTGCCTGGTCTGTCAGGATAGTCCGCCGCGCGCCCCGCGCGTTATCAGGTGGGTGGACACACACGAGACCATCTGTCTGTCCACGATGGCCGTGGAGGAACGTCGAGTGTGATGATGATTGTGATTGGTATGATATGGTAGCCAATCACTAAGGAAAGCGTACGACGCGCGCCAAGCATGGACTAAAGAGGAACACCACGTGGTGGTGGCTCAGTGCTCCATGAGTGCCATCAGCGCCGTGACGGGATAAGCTCGAACCATGCGTTCTGATGGACTAGTGTAGCGAACGTCTCGTTATCGGCGTTGCAGCACTCTCGTACGCCGGCATCCAGAGCGGGCGTGCCACGCATCCACGCATCCGTATCCACCTACTAGAGCAGTGGAGCAGTGGAGTGGTGGAGTAGACTGATAGATGCCTCGTAACGCGTTGGTCGTTGGGCAAATCACACGAATTCGATTGGACAATGAAAAGCTCGTCTGATTGCACGCGAGTCTCACTCAAAAATGATTCCATGCCGAGTTATCCGGATTGATTCGGCTAGGGGTGTAATGACAATGATCCGTCGGACCAGACGGACAAAAGACTCATATGTCCCCAATGCCGCGCGCTTGTGTTGCTTTTGGCTCTAGCTCTAGCTCCAGCTCATGGGTAATCTCGTCCTGGTGGTTTATGCGTGAAGAGCACCAAGGATCAACTGTGAATTGGTGGAGCGCGCTATCTCCCCTCGTCCTTCGGCACAACTACGCTCTGAAACAATTGCAACGACACACCACAGGAAGGAATTACCAATTGCATTGCCGTTCGCCACCCGGAACGGTGCATACGCGCATACGGCATAAACGGCATAGTGCTAAAAGCGAGTGCTTGGCCCAAAGGTTAATTGCTTTAAACCCTGGCTCCCATGCTGGCACTCCAACTCGACCCATATGGTACCACATGCTTTTCGGACCATTACGCAAATTCAAATCCATCACTGATCGTCTCTTGCTCTTGGCATGCTCGCAGCGAACGACAGTGCAGCTGCAGTCTGGTTGGTACTAGGATACTAGGATACCAGGAACCCCTGCACATGTCGCTTAAGCACCAAGCATGCATTGATGCATCGTGGCGTCGAGCCCAAGCCTTGCGTCTTTAGCTGCTTGGCTCCTTGGCTCCTTGAATCCCTGGCTCCGGCCAATGATGGTAGCTTGCCCTGCCTCGCCAGACCACGTAGAACACCGCACGGCGCACACAATCCACCTCATGCCGTGCCATGTTCCTCCTCTATACACGTCGGTCCCGGTCCCCCCC
>JALPBZ010000069.1:0-92061 GCA_026538355.1 Cryptococcus sp. GC_Crypt_5
TATGAGGGAGTAGGGAGTTGGGGTTGGGGGGTTTACGTCGCTACGCCATCACGGACAATTGTTGTGCTTCGGCATTAAGTTTTCGTCTATCATATCATGGGTCATTTGTTCTCGTTCTCGTCATTCGGGCTTCTACAACTGTTTTTTTCTCAGTATACTCCACGATCATATATGTCTCATGTCCCTTCTCACGCCTTAATCATGTCCCTTCATGCGAGTCACGCCACGTCCGATACGATACGATAGTTATGCTATGAATGATGATATCCTCGGTATCCTCGATATATGAGCGAGTTGGCGGCGCTGGACGTCCTTGTCTGTAGTCTGTATGATCTACTGCTGAGATGATTGGACTGTAATCTCAAGAAGCGGAGTTCTGCCGAGATGTTTGAGGGAGTGGGGAGGTATGCCATCTCGTATGGGATATCTGCGGCGATGAGCAGATAGAGAGCTACAGCTGAGAGATATGACAATGATACGTATGGATGCAAAATAGCAGTATACTCGTACAACACCAACACACATCTGCAGATCAACACGCCAACAAACCTTCACCAGTTTATAATCGACGCTATTTCCGCCCACTCGATGAGTTCGACGCACCAAACGCACCCTCGCGCCTCTCGGTGACGCGATCTAGGAAATCGCGTTTCTCAAGATAACCGCCGTTCCGTCTATTCGCGGCTAGCTCGTCCGACATTGAGGTTGATGAGGTGGTGTGTGCTTTCCAGTCCATCTGCGACTGTCCCCAAAACAGAATGCAAATTAGCTTTCTTCTTTCGCAGGTACCAGTCTGCGCGGGCCTGTGGCTGTCGCCGAAGCATTAAGGGACCAGGCAGAAGCGAAGAATGAAGCAAAGAGGGAGGGAAGCAAGGAGGTGTCTCGCGCACCTTCTCCAACGTAGTCATCTTCTTCCCCTTGTCCAATGCTGCTGACATGGCTTCGAGCGATTGACGGGGTTTCCGGCGCGGCAACGGCCCTTTTGGTCGTGTGGCGGCAGTCGATGCACTTGCGCTCGGTGCTGCTGATGCTGCTGGGGATGGTGCAGATGTAGATGCAATTTTGGCTGTCGATAGCTCGTTTTCTGTGATTTGTGTTTGCCCTGTTGATGTCGGAGTCGCAGTCGGGATCTGATCATTGCTATTCGAGGTGTTGGTCTGGTTCTCTTCTCGCTTGAGATACGCGATAGCCTCCGGGTCATCTGAGGGGAGCATAACCGTCTCGCTACCAGCGTCCAAGGGCATCAGCTTTCTCCGCTCTGTTCGTCGGGAGGGTAAAACAAGCTCACAAGATCGTCTCGCCAGCGAACCGTCTTGCTCTCTTGACCTCGACCATTGCACCTGACTGGCCAGCTCCTCCACCAGTCCCAGATGTCGCAGGTTCCACCTCTGACGTCCCTGGCACGACAGCTGCACCTGCATCAATGCTCGACACCGATGTTGACGTCGGGGCAGCCGCTTCAGCGCGCATCCGCTCGAATTCCTCTTTGGCCTTTCTCCGCCTCGCCTCCGCCTCCGCCTCGGCCCGCTGCTTCTCCAGCTCTACTTGGCCGTCTCCATCCTCATCATCTGAGGAAGAAGATGTACCACTAGACGAAGCTGATTCCGACCCTGATCCTGAGCCTGATGCGTCGCCGTCACCCGCTGGAACACGAGGTTTCTTCGCTCTTACTCCCTCTTTCCCCTTCCCAGCAGTCTTCCTCGTTCTTTTCTTCGATTTCGCTTTCGGCTCGGTCGGGACGAAATCCACGTCCGAGTCGTCTGATGATAGGTCTGCTGTGGCTAGAGTCGACATTGCGTCTGTTCGTCTCTCCTTGACTATTTTGAAGGTATGTGTCCGATATGTGATATGGGTAGATGGTCTACTTATATCTTTTATCTTTTATAAGATTGGTTCGGCGCGAAGATCGTTGAGTGGTGCCCCGCATTGGCCGACTGTTCGTCCATTCATTCATGCACTATGAGCTGCACTCCTTTCTCTCGCTCTCCATTCTTGGCTCTCATTTCACCCTCATAGCTCCAGCCTGACTCTGCCGAGCGAGTAGTGAACAGCAAGCGGTCCGAACTATACAAAGAGGCGAAACGACTAGTGTAGGAAAGCTAGAGACCGAATCTCCGACATCTCGCTCGTACCGCTCCATTGCGCTCGAGCATCCCCTTAGCTACCGCAACACCAATACCTCAGTGACCGCTGGTCAGTCGCAAGATGCCGACGCGCCAGACGGTATACATCATCGCCTTCCTGGTCCCCACATTGATCTTCATACTCGTACATCGCTTCACGACCTCTTCGCCAGCTGCTGTTCCCCATGTCCCATCGCATGGTGTTAGGAAGCCTGTATTCAGGCAGAGGTTGGTCGCGGTGGGCGACTTGCACGGTGGTAGGTTCTAGTTCTCCCTGTTTCTTGTTAAGACTCGCATATGTCCAAATCTCGAGTCTCGAATCTCGAAGGGCAAGAGCAAGAGCAAGAGCAAGAGCAAGCTGGATATTACTTGAAGTCTGCAATACGCAGCTCCAAAGGCGAGAGTGAAGAGTGAAGAGTGAAAAGTGAAGAAGGAAGAATGAAGATCAAGACAAGCTCATACACCCCCAAACAGATATCCAGAACGCACAAACGGTGCTGCGCATGGCACATTTGATCGACTCCACCTCACACTGGATAGGCGGCCAGGACATCCTGGTACAAACGGGCGATATCGTGGATCGCGGCACGTACGCGGCGGATATATACAGGCTCATGAGGCAGCTCAGAGGCGAAGCTAGTGCGGTCGGAGGTAGGGTCGTCTCAGTTCTGGGGAATCACGAGATCATGAATGCCATTGGGGATTGGAGGTGAGTTCGTTTTTGGTTTTTCAAGTACAATCGTGAGCTGGCGAGGCGGTATGGCGAGGTGAGGACCGGGTCTGGCCATTCGCCCTCCACTTCAGATGCCGAGACGAGCTTGAGCTGAGAGCTCGGGCGGTGTCTGTATCAATCGAGCTGACTCTTCATCAACGTAGATACGTCACGCAGGCTGACATCAAGACGTTTGGCTCGGCCGAGAAGCGGCAGCAGGCGCTATCGGCTGATGGCTGGTTGGGGCAAGAGTGGTTGGCGAAGTGCGTCCTGTCGATGCTCGAGCCATTAGGTTTGCAAGCTGACGGTGAATGACATGCAGCTACTCAACTACCGCACTGGTCCCGCTCGGACCCCACCCAGGCGCACCAGCATTATCATTCACCCACGGCTCTTTGCGTCATTCCTACCCCCACCTCTCCCCGTACCCAGACGCAATAAACGCTCTGGGCCATTCCCTACTATCAAAGGCTCTGAAACCGCCTCTGAACCCACCGTACCCTCCCAACCCATATAAAGGTCTTCCGAAAGACGCCACGCACGACGAAGCTGAGCTGTATGCTGAGGGCGGGCCGTACTGGCATCGCGGCTTGGCGGAGCGGGACGAGGCGACAATGTGTCCCTGGGCCGAGGAGGTGAAGCGGAAGACTGGCGCAAGGCGCATTATCGGGGTGAGCTCGCGTCTGCGTGTCCTCCTTTCCCATCCTCTTGTCTTACAGATAGATGGTCAATCTTCCGAAAACAAGAAACTAAGCTGATAGCATCACCGATATACGCAGGGCCATACACCAAACTTCGAAAAGATAGTAGCGCGATGTAACGCCTCCGTAATAATAATCGACACGGGGATATCCTCAGCCTACGGCGGCGTCCTCTCGGCTCTGGAAGTGATATACACCCTAACGCCAATCGAATCTTCGCCGCGCAGCGATGAAGGACACAGTCACGATCGACAAGATCCTCTCATGCTCAGCTCGCCGTCGCTGGACGTAGATGGAGACGGCGTGAGCAATGCGGTGTCATCAAAAGGTAGGTACATGGAGAGGGAGGAGGTGCATGCTATCTATGAGAAGAGACGGAAATGGATCGCCCTCGAGGAGAGGGAAGTGGTTTTGTAGTTTCCTCATTTTGTGTATGCTATGGTATACAGTGCTTCAGCTCTCACCCGGCGGTAAGGCGCTCAGGAGATGTACAAAGTGTCAGATCAAGACCTGATCGTCCAGTAAATTTTCTGCGAGTGCGTGGATGCTCGGTGAGCAAGCTGCTCCAAGTGAAGCCGTTCGTCGCGGTAGGTCAGAGAGCGCAGAGCCCGTACACCGTCAAAATTCACACAGTGAACGCCGTGCTCATCCTCCAGACGGTAGCGACTTACCAATGCCCAGAACCTGGATCGCGGCCAGCACTCCGCAATCTCCCGGCAGCATGAGGCGATAGCAGTCCCAGACGGTCATGTGTTGAGCGTAATGTTAGTCTTACTGTCCGAAATAGCGACGAAGGCTAGAAAATAATGTGAATGGGGTGAGCAGGACCATCCGCTTGCTGATTCATCCACTGCGCTCACACGGTATTGGTCACGGAACATTCTTCTCTTCATGACACAGTGTACGTACAGCAGGCCAGTCGTTTTTTTTTCCGCCATTGTGCTTATACTCCCCTCTGATCTCATTTGTTGGGATGATGGCGACTCGGGGTTGCGCAGATATCCTGTTTGCCTCTCAACCGTCGCACGTAGGAAAGTGAAAGAGCATGGCGCCGCTGCCGTTCGCCACTTCGTTCAGGGATGTGCAAAGTTTACATGACTAGTCAACGCTACAGTACCACTGTTAGGTGTGAGGCTTGCGCAAAATGGCCTTTTGTCGCTGCGTCACTACTGTACGAGCTTTGCCAGACCAGGAGCTCTAGGCCTGTTGAAAGTTACACCTCGACCGCATATGATGATTGCCCACGCTGGCAATAGCAAGTGCTTATGTCTGCATGTGTCTGCATACACATCCGCTCTAAAATATCGTATCGAATACGCGGCTCATTGCCATGCTTCGTCAAACACGCCATCTTCGTCAAGCTCCATCATCCATCGCCAAAACGCCGCAGAGGGGAATCTACACTCAATCAAAGTCATCATGATCAGCATTCTATCCGCAGCATCTGAATGTCAATTCGACAAGACGATACGCACCCCACGCAATTATCGTAATTGCCATCTATCTTTTCGATCAGTATACCACCCAGCCCCTATACAACAAAATGACACTGTCAGCTGGAACTCGACTCTGATTTTAAAAGTAGCGAGGTGTGCTCACCTGGATGGCGAATCCGCCTGCGCGGTCTGCGCCTTCGCCAGAATCTACGTATGCTTTGATCACTGCGTCCTGTAGTGATTTCACGAGTGAGCTAATTCCAGAACACGTTGAACCACTAGCTCACGGAGTTGTCGTAGAATTGAACAAGAGTAGAGCATGATATCGATCTGCGATCATAAGTCAGAATTCATACAGCTGTACTATGCAATCACAACTCGAGGCGACTTACTGGACTTTAAAGCCTGGTGCCTCGATGATGGGGTACACTACACGTGTGACTATGTCAGCTGAGATGTTGAAAACGACTGATCGACCAGCTGACCGATGGATACGCCAGTGATGACTTCGCACCGCCTTCCCGACATTGAAGTGAGACTACGAGTCTGCGCACAGTAGGCGTTAGTCGTAGAACGTGCCCTATACAGATTGATCCGGCCACACTTGGATGAAGCACGCACCTGCTCAGCCGGCGAAAACGGCTTTTCTAGCACTTCAGATTCTTCGCCGTGGGCTACTCCGCCCTCGGCTGTCTCGTGCTCTGGAGGAAAGATGACGACTGTGTCGGCTACGATAACGCACGAGCAACATATCAGGCAGTTATCAGTATTTCGTCATTCACAGTAACCATGACGCGAAGTGGTCGAGCCTTTGAACGGGGAGGAGATCACTCACCGGAAATGACAAGATCAGGCGGGTCTCGCTCGTTCTCCTTGACCAGCCTCTCATACACCTCCATTGCCTGTATCCATAAATGAGCTCAAGCAGCTCTATCGCGCAACGCACGGTGAGCATCGAGCTCACCTTCTCTGCTCCTGTGGCTATAGGGTAGTCAGCGAGGTTGCCTGCGAACCTCGCGTGCGGGAGGTCTTCTGCGAATGTAGACGGAACGATCTCCGTATGAAAGCCCTGCGTCAACGTCAATATAGCGTTTAGGTTCCTTCGATCTGAAGGTCCTGGCGCTGTGAGAAAGGCAGACGCTCACGGCTGTAGCGAAGATCTCTTTTCGCCTCGGACTGGCAGAGGCAAGCACGACCCTCTTATCCTTCAACTTTGCGAAGATGGGCAAAGGCAGGGCGTTGGGCCCTACCGGCGACGGGCGGGACATCTCGTGATGTCGTGTAGTAATGCGGGGAGGGCGGGGAGTGTTACGGGGTGTATCCGAGAAGTTGCTGAGTCTGCTTCTTTGCTATCGCTGGGGAAAGGGTTTGTAATGTTCAACAGTGCGAGGTTGAGACTCGAACTGTGCAATATATGCTTTGGTTTGTGGTGGACGAGTCGCTCGTGGAATGTGGGGGCCCGAGCGCGATGATACCGCCGGAAAGATCAAAATATCGCCTTCATAATGACGATGCATTCAACCGCTCTCTCTAAAGCATACATCATCTACATCGAGCAATTAGTCAGCTGAACATGGGCGCATCATCCTCAAAAGCAGTCCGGAAGCTGCCCACAGCATCGACACTTCCCCGATCCTCACCCGCGTCGAGATCCCAACCGCCTCCTCCTCCCCCTCCCGCTCAACCCAGTCACGACGAACCGACGTATCAGGCTGAGGAATCTGGTAGCACGTTCGAGTATGGCTCACGAGCGAGTCAGTCAGATAGGGCACATGGGGAACCGAGTAACGAAGCGAGGGGAGGCGCGGGCACGGTTCGATTCTCAGGAGAGAAAGATGATGGTGCGTTTCGAATCCTCGTACTTCATTCCAGCTCTTCGATTCATGATAGATCGGAGGCTGGGTGTGATGGATAGATGCTGACTTGCATCTTCGTTGTCACTACTAGCCATCAGGGAGGATGCGATGGATCCTCAGTTTATGCGGAATCTAGGACAATTAGGGCAGGTGCAAATTCAAGATGCGGGCGAGTTTGTGGTGAGTCATGGCTCGATCTTGCTGTGATCCTCTTTCGCAATGGGACTGTCAGATCGGACCAACGATCTAGTCGTCCATCCGTTCAGACAGACACAGGAGGCCTGCTTGGAGAATGAGCAATACCTCTATCCGATCACAGCCCGTTCTCCTCGCCTTGACCTATATGGACGTGGAGCTGATGATTCATCCATCTTTCCATGTTCTGCTACACCCGACTCACAGCCCGCGCAAGCACAACGCACCCTCTTCTCGCGCTCGGCGGCCTACACCTCGGCAACCGATGCCGCACCCCCGCAACACCTACATATGCCGATGCTCATCTCCCTCCTCGACCGACTGAAGACACTACCGCCCGGCTCTGATCCGACGAATGTCTATGCAGAGTACGGGATGGATAAGCCCACCATGGAGGAGATCCGGGGCTGGGTCAATAGCGTCAGTGTCTCCGAGGTGGACGATGTGCGGGTCGAAGAAGGCGAGGAGGTGCGGGAGATGAAAGCTGTTTGGGTAGGGGGTGTTGAGCGGAGATGATGCATGTTTGGTGTATGTCATTGTGGGACATCGTTTGAGGGACATGTCAGCGAAGAAGAGATGTTTGTTAAGGCGGGCGCCCATATTCTCCATTGTGCGGAGACGTGCTGTCATAACGGAAGCCTGGTTTGCACTCGGAACGCACAATCATTCGAAATGCGATGCTGGTGAGGACTCCGTCATTCATGTCCGACGCTTCCCGTCAAGAGCACATACAGCATGCATACTTCATACGTCGTCCGCTGCTCCCGTGCTTGTACATGATTAAAAAAAAGAGGTCATCGGTGCAATTGAGCTTGCGCCCATCGCATCCATCGCATCTCGCCTAAGTATGCTTGGGACGATAGCCGAAGTGATGACCGGATGACGTGCGAAAGAAGAAGCCGGTTGAGTCGAGAGACACGTCTACTCTATTGATGGGCTTACGCTTCAGCCGGTGTCCTCGTATCGCTGTTTCTGACATCCGCTCGGCGGCAGGCACCCCCATTTGTTGACAAGAGTGAGCCGGTCTTCACAATGAGGCTGAAGCACAGCTCGTAGACTGACAATTCATAAATATCGTCCAGTCCACCTAGTGTAATCTAGGCAATTCTCAGTTTCAGTTCACTCCAAGCACTCCCTCCCACTCCCACTCGCTCTCGCACTCGCACCCCCACGATGCCCCGTCCCGACCTACTTCGGGTCCTAGGCCTGAAATACCCCATAATCCAAGCCCCAATGGCCGGCACGTCGACCCCTCTCCTCGCTGCTGCCGTATCGAATTACGGCGGACTGGGCTCCCTCGGACTGGGCGCATCAACAGCCAAAGTCGCTCGGGAGAGTATAATGGAACTACAACGTCTACTCGAGCCTGGCCGGCCATTCCACGTGAATCTTTTCGTTCATCGCCCTCTACCCTCCCTTCAAGCTCTCTCGTCTGCGGAGCTGGAGGAGAGGAAGCGGGGAGAGGAGAAGTGGATTGCGAAGCTTTCCAGCGCTTTTCGCGAGGTTGGCGCTGAACCGCCGAAAGAGCTGCGGACCATCTACACTTCTTTCGCTCAGGACTCAACAGATGAAGGAGGGGGAGGGGAGATGCTGGATGTTTTACTTGAGACGAAACCGCCGGTGATCAGCTTCCATTTCGGGCTACCGTCCTCTACGACAATAGCCAAATTGCGCGACACCGGGGCCGTGCTGCTCGCTACGGCAACCAACGTCTCTGAGGCTCGGGCGATAGAAGAGGCGGGGCTGGACGGGATCATCGCTCAGGGTATAGAGGCGGGTGGGCATCGCGGTATCTTCGATCGCCTAACGCCAGATCCCGCATTGGGCATCATGGCGCTAACCCGCCTGCTCGTCGCGCGGGATACGCTGCCCATCATCGCTGCTGGAGCGATCATGGATGGGGCAGGCATCCGAGCTGTGCTGGAATTGGGCGCCGTAGCTGCGCAATTGGGCACAGCGTTCATTGGGTGTCCCGAGTCATCAGCGGATCGGGGCCATCGTGAGGCCCTATCACCCGCAAGCGACGCAGCGTACGCGACCATCCTCACGGACGTGGTATCCGGTCGTCCAGCCCGCGCCCTCCCTAACAAATTCACCGATCTCATGCATCGCCATCCAGCCACTACCAATAGCAGCGGAGAAGAAATACTACTTACTCCAGCTTATCCGAGAGCGTACGATGTGGCGAAAGCTCTGCATGCCGCCGCCAAGCAGAAGGGCGATTATGGCTATGGGCCATATTGGGCAGGTCAGGCCGCTCCCCTGGCTAGACATATGCCAGCGGAGGAGCTTATGAGGGCTTTGGTGGAGGAGTTAGGTGATGTGGGGGTGGCAATATGACGGCGGGAGTCAGGAGCCCTGCGCTGTTCAGGGCATGACACGGCCGATGCTCAGTCAGAATACAACACGCTTGGTAACAGTGTTGCAACGGTGATTATGACAACTCCAGCAAGGCTGGTCAAAGCCGCATTGGTATACTGCACGACCACGAGTACTATTCATGTAGCCTTTTCGCGTGAAATCATCCATGATTCAGCTACATAGCTGCCGCATATGACCGATACACAATGCATATGCCTGAATGTCGAGCACTATGAACCGCCACCTTGTCCCGGTGGCGTAGAAGAGGAAGACGAATTGTTATACCTCTGCTTAGCCTGCGATGTCATACGCAGCACACAGCATCAGACACGGAAACGGGAACGGAAACAAGAAATCCCAACGGTGAGCTCTGATCAATCCACTTTTCCCAAATGAGCAAAACAGTAAGACCACCTACCATATCCAATGCGCGCTGCTGGAATCCCCCTGGCCCTTGCCATCGACCCGCCTCGACGCCTTTACTAGCGCCCAAACCAGCCCTGTTCTCAAACTGCTGCACCAAGACAGGATCGACTCTTCCTTCTCCGCCCAGACCCAGGCCCGAACCAGCTTTCCACCCCATCTTAGCGAGCAGTTGGTTACCCACATTACTCTCGTCCTTGCCCGGCTCAACGACTGGAGCCGGTGGGGGCGTCGGCGGGGCAGCTTTAGGTCCTTCTGCGAATTTCCGTTTTTGGGGCGCTGATACTGGCGCGCCCTCAGGTATAGGTGCGTTGGGCTGATTGAATGCCACTCTTCGCTCTGCTGCGCGATCTCGGTATTTTGCCGCGTTCAATTCCGCAGCGGAAAGTGAAGCAGCTGCATTGCCTGAGACAGCATTCTTCCGGCGTTGACCGGCTTCGCGGGTGTTGGCATCGAGGAGGTTAGTCTGTTATCCCGTTCACAATAATAAGAGATAGCCCAGCGTTTGTTTCAATTGTCATGTGGCACATGAGTTAGGTATACGATTTCAGGCATGAGCATTCGTTGCAGTTGAGGTTTTGACGATACAATTTCGGGCATGGGTCATGTTCAGGTTGGAATTGGCGGTGGATTGAGGCAGATTTGCGAGAACACACAAGTCAGTTCCAGCTTCACGCAACCTTGAACCCACGACAGGATTCAAGGTATGATATTCCAGGTAAAGGAAGGGTGGCGAGCCTTGTGAAGATCCGATTGGCCAACGTGTTTCCGCAACACTTCTTCTGTCTTGAATTGCCGTTGACAAAGAAAACATGCTACTTTGCCTGTTGCAGCAAGGGTGGTGATGTCTGTGTAGTCGAACTCCTCGTTGGAAGGCTTAAACGTTGATGAACCTGACCCGCTTGCGATCTTGCAGAGGCACGAGGTGAGAAGAAGTCGTCAATATCAGGATCAAGTTTGTAGTATCAAGAGAAGTTTACAGGTTGGTTCAGAGTCTGATCAGCTTCCCCGACTCCGGCCGATAGCGTCGGGGCAGGACCAGCAGCAGGTCGCCGTACGCCGAGGGTGGTGTTCACGTCTGATATGCCTTTCGGCGGTGCGTTTGGATCGACAGGCTCAGGCGCAGCCAGTTCTGTCTGCTTCGTGTTCCACTTGGAGATGTTCTTCGCGATCTAAAATCGAGAAAATGAAGAGGGTGAGCACGCCAATCACTGCGGAGCCCAAGGCCGAGCGGCAAGACGCCTTGCAAACGCGTGTTCACCTTCCGACTGGACGAAGTTGGCGGGATGATATGTATCCCTTTGGCTGCAAAGAGTGTCAGCTGCCGTTGACGTCTATCAAGCCAGCTCTCACTCACTCCTTGAGAGCAACACCGTATCTTTGCCGACCAAGTCCACATCCTCACCGTCGTCAAGCATGTTCATCGTCATAATAGGAATGATGGCGGGTTCTTCTTTCTTCTTCGCTTTCGTAATAGCTGGGCCAAGCTTGATGGGCTGGAGACCACCCATAACCAGTGGTGCGACGGCTTGTGTACTAGCGAGACCCGTTGCCTCGGTGTTCGCCGAGGATGATGGAGGACCGGCCAGAGTGCCCAAAAACGCTCGATGTTCAGGAGTAAGATCGAATTTGCCATCTTCCGACACCCGCGGCGCACCGTTGGGAAGCGTTTCGACGACTCGAGCTTGAGAATGCCAGTACGCTACCCACTGTCCGTCCGGCTTATCAATGGTTTCGGCGCCTATTCCCCCATACCGAGACGATTGTATCACAAGCTCGCCGCCTAGTGGACCGGCTGGTGTAGGAAGGAAAGCGCCAGGATTGGCGAAAGACGCAGCGACAGGCATGTGATCGATTACGAAACCGTTAGGTTGGTGTTGAGGAGTTAGCAAGAAGGGCAACAGAGCAGATGCGAGCTTTGTATCGCTGGGTTAGCTTATGCCTCGGAGCATGCGATAAAGGCGAGAGCGCACCTCGGCTGTTGCTAGCTCCAGGAAACCATATCCCCAGCCACTCGAGGCATTTTTGTCGACAATCATAGCAAAACGGACTATGGTGCTCTCTGCGGCGATTTCTCTCTCGATCCGCCCCATCATCCTTGCGATCTCTTGACTGATACGTCGGATGATTTCTCGTGCTGGGGTAGTCGGGTTCAGACCGCGTAACAGTAGAACTCGCTTGCCCCCGCCTGGCGACCCAATATCACGCATCCCATCGTGTCCTGGAGTGGCAATAAAACCCCTACTGTCGCCGCCTTCGTGCATCGAGTGAGATGACTGTGCTTGCGTAGCGGAAAAGTCGATCTTGACTTTGCGCGGGTCGGAGTGAGCATAGAGTGCTGGCATAAGCACAGCAGGATAGCTGGTGGATTACGGTTGATCGTTAGCTGCATTACCTGAACAGTCGCACTATAGCTCACTTGTTGTTTATAAATTCTGACGCCGTATCGAGGCTAGTAAATTGAGCGAAACCAAAGCCCTTCGAGACGCCAGTAGCTTTGTCGCGAACTATCTTGACCGAATCGATATCTGCATTATGCTCGACCTTGAGATAGCCAGCGAACTAAAAGTACGTTCAGCCAAATTCGAACACAATGGCTAGCATGTAAGGCGCAGACTTACGTCGGTCTCGGTCAATTCCACATCCAGGCCAAGGAAGATGACATCCCTTGATGGGTCATTGCGGCCTTTGGGCCCTCGCTTATTGCTCGACGACGCGGGATACTCTGCTGCCGCAGGCGAGTGAGTGCCAGAGTACGTCTGGGGGATTATCAGCTTAGCTATGGTCTTTGGGAGAGCGAATAGAGGAAGCTTACGTCTAATTCGTCGACATCGCGACCGCGCTCCCAATGAGGTCCGGTCCTATCGACATCGCGTCTGGGACGAATCTCTTCTCGGTCTGCTGCCATACCAGCGTGTGTCGGATACCGTTCGTCGTCGTACTTCCTCCTATTCCACTCCCTATCGTCATAGTCTCGTCTGCCAGAACCAGATCTTCCATCGTCGTAATCTCGCCCCCCGTATCGCTCATCCTCATACTCTCTCCTAGGCGGAGGGACATACCGCTCTTCCTCGTAGTTCCTTGGTGGAGGCGGATATCGTTCGTCCTCGTACTCCCTTCTAGGCGGGAGCGGGGGATACCGCTGGTCCGGTGCTTGGCGCATAGGAGCCATAGGCGCAACGCGATGATCGTCCTCGTATCGCCCCCTAGCCGACGGCGGGACCGAGTGCGAGGGCGGGGGCTGGGGCAGATCATCGTACCGTCTCGGAGCAGGAGGGGGCTCGTAGAAGTCCTCAGCTCTACCTCGCGTCGCGGCGCGGGGAGGGGGAGGCGACCAGCGGTCTTGTCGAGCATACCCGTGGACTGGCACAGGTAATGAGGCAGAGCCAGAAGGATGAGGGTGGGGCGGAGGCGAGTGTGGTCGGGAGGGCGAGTACCGTCTTTGGCGATACTCTGGTGAGCGGGAGCGGGATCTTGGTCTGTACGACATGCTGTCGTCGTGCTTCGTTGCGTACTGGTCAGTGATAGTGAGAGAAGTTGGGTGCATATGAATGAATGCGTGCATTGATCGTGTCGGAGAATAGCACATTCAAAGGAGGTCTGAGCGGGGTTAGGCGTGCCATTTGTAATCATATAAACTCGACGAACGCGTGCCTACATTGTGAGAGGTGGTAGCGCGGAACCAAATGAGGCAACACTCTTCACTCGCTCGAAGGCAAGCAGCGCTAAATGACCACTCAACAACCTCGTATTGGCCAATGCACAAATACATATCTACACTGTCGAGCACCTCTCTCATTCACCCCACCCAGCAACCGGAAGAAGAGCAAACACGATGGCAGGCGGACACGGTGGTTTTCGTGAGTTCCGCTCTGTCACATTCCTTAACGATCATCCATCTTATGCGAGTTTGCACAACTGATAACTATATCGTATTGCTCCTTAGAACCGATCAAGGTACATTACATCTCCTTCCCTTGCTTCTCGTACCTAGGATAGCGAGGACCACTACGTCCATCCCGAGTCTGTTGGAGATATGCTGATCTGGTGCTAATGCCGTTCTACTTCAATCGCAGATGGATCCCGCAATCGAACGATGGAACACTATGGTGAGTATCCCTACCCGCTTTCCCATTCCTCCTTCCTCGTTTTGCTTTGCGTTCTGTCTCTGCCTCTGCCTCTGCTGTACCACGAGCGCCAGACCGATTGTGCTAATCTTCCCAATGTCTTTGCTTGTGATTTTAGAGGGAAAACGTGTACCAGCACTTCCGCTTCACCCGGAAGACTACGCGGCAAGTGGCCATCTTCGGTATTTGCATCCCTGCCGCTATGGGTTTACTAGCAATGACATTTGACGTGAGTCACACCCCTCCCCCTACCAACGTCCTCTCTTCTCTTTTTCACTACATGCTATACCTCCCTTCTATCTTTGCAGAATACGAGGTAGCCGAGCTGATACTAACTTGAACTTGAACTCATACAGAACACCCACGATTGGGCAGGGAAGCAGCGCGGATCCAGCCTCTTACGCGGTGCGCCAGCGAAGCCGAACGCTGTTGCCGCCGCGGTCGTAGGCGAGGAGTAATCGTGTCGGAATCGGATTGGGACATGCATGTATCATCATTATCTCCACTGTGCAAGATCGGTCCCTATTGATATCGTACAGCGAAACTCTGTTGAAGAACTTTGAAGGCTTATCATTAGCAGGACTCAACACGCCCTGCCCTTATGATGTTCACCAGTCTCGTCTCCGCCACCCTCTTTACTGGAAAAGGAATGCAAGTATCCTGCATGACTTGATTACTCAATGATACAACACTACCAGATGCGCTTGACCATAGTCCACCGCTCCACTTCCTCCAACTTCCACTTCTTCCCCTTCTTCCCCGCGCCTGCGCCTGCGCCTGCCCCTGCACCAGCGGCAGCGCTCATCCCACTCTTCCCCTTCCCATCGTCATAACGCAGTCTGTTTTTATCTTCAAGCCCAGTCGATACTCGCGGTCGAGTAAAGACTGTCTCGCTCTCCCCGTTCGCGTAAGAGTTCTGTCTCGCGTGGTTGAGTATAGCCGATTTGGGCAGGGCGTATGGCGTGTGTGGGGATCCGGCTGGCCCGGAGGCTGAGGCTGATGCCGAGGCTGAAGCTGGTGAAGAGTAATCTGGTAGATCATCTAGCGCGTTTGAGAGATAGGATGTGGTTTGTTTGTGGTACTCCTATGACAACGTCATGTCGTCAGTGCCCAGCGATAGATTCTTATGTGATGTGCGCTTCAGACACAGCTACTCACCGTCTCCTCCTTGCTTTCTCCGACTGCAGACCGGCCAAAGTCGTTGACTGCGTCTTCGGCTTCTCTTGCCTCCATCCCTTCTTGCCTTGTTGCGGAGAAGCTGAGAAGCGAGAGACCCAGCAGGACCTTGAGGAAGATCAAGCTAGAGTACGGAAGGGCAATGGTCAGCGGCAGTCTTGCTTCAACAACCATTTCACTGCAGAGATTGCGACCAGCGATCTCGTACGAGTCTTCACGAGGCACACACAGAGTGCCACGCAATGAAAATCGAGGGAAAAGAAGTAACGCACCATCCCCAAGCAAACGCGCCAACCCCAATCCAAGAACTCCACTTGAGTACCAACCACGCCACGGCGCTCTTATCCCACTCGGTCGTTTCGGGGCCGTCACTGCGATGCGAGGAAGTCGCGAGCATCCCTATTGCTTGAGCACTGATGCGGACGACCAGACAGGCAAGAGGGATCGAAGCGAATCCCAATCGACGAGCGACGAGGGGAGATTGATCTAGTAAGACTTGATGCTGCACATGCCGGCGGTCTTGCGATCAGCGGGGCGCTCGCGCTGCATTTGGAGGATCGGCAAGTAGGAGTGCAAGTGTACTCACAGTCCGCCCTCGGCCTCGCAGCCTTGATCGGCCGTTGCTCGAAGAGCCAGCTAGCAAAACGTCTTTGGCAAGCACGTCGGTGAATCGCTCGTAGACTGACGCTCGCACGTGATTGAACTTTGTGATGAAGGCATGTTTGAGCCAGTCGACCACCATTTCCGACACGATGACGAATAGGATCGGCTATGGCCGCAAGTTTCGCATCGTCAGCCATGCCTATGAGAGCTGAGACAGTCATAGTCGCACTCACCGATAGAATAGCATCGACCAAACTTTTCCCCCGGATGAAGCTTCGTGGCAAGAAAGCAATTTCCGA
This sequence comes from Cryptococcus sp. GC_Crypt_5, assembly GCA_026538355.1. Classification (NCBI taxonomy): domain Eukaryota; kingdom Fungi; phylum Basidiomycota; class Tremellomycetes; order Tremellales; family Cryptococcaceae; genus Cryptococcus; species Cryptococcus sp. GC_Crypt_5. Next base: position 16,013 of record JALPBZ010000069.1, read on the forward strand.
ACCTGCCATTTCGATCATGTTCCGTAGGGCAATGACGCTTAACATGAGACTGAGCTGGAACCGCTCGACGATGTCTATTCCGTGATACAGTAATCATGATTGAAGACAGTAAGCGGAGATCAAGGACTGAGATACTAGATGACGTGAAGGGCCTGTAAGGTGTTTCGAGGCTCACCTGCACACATGATCTGGAACAGATTCTCCTTCTCAAACTTCTTAAAGACAGCTACCAGAAGGTCATCAGCTTCAATGACAGGCGTCGTGCCAACGATAGCTGGGACACTCACATCCTTTGATCTCGACAAACTGATTGCTGATGAGTAAGGAAAGCAAGGTATAGTCGTATGAGTTGATTGCCACATTGAGGGAAACGAGCATGTAAAAGAAGATCAGGGTGTGTGCGACTGTCCCGAACCCACACATAGTCAGCAAGAAAGCAAGCACAGCTATGTGCTAAAGCCACACTCACGGACATAGCCCAATGAAAGGGCAAAGAAGAACACTGGTCTTGCTTGTTGCCGCTTCCGACCTTTGCCGGACTTCCTGATACTAGGCGAGAGGGTCTCCCGAGCGAAGAGTGTATCAAGGACGTCTTGGCCGAAAGCCCCGCACAGCCTATCTGCAATCTGCAACAGCAGCAAGACAGGACATGATCAGCTTGATGGTCCCTACCTACACAGGGTAATCGACAGCGCAAGCTACGTTTCACTCACTTCGAGCGCGTTGAATATAACATAAAGCTTGATGGTATCTTGTCCCCTCACCGAGTGATACATCTTACTAGCATCCGTTCCCACCAGTAAGACAACAGTGGGTATGACCAAGAGTAACATGCGCAAGATGGAGTGCTGGTGGGCGAGTGGCATGTGGGCCGGCCACCACCAAGATGTACCTTCGCCAGACCGTAACCCTTCCGGTGTATTTGCGGGTCGTCGACGAAAGCGGAAAACGTTGCTGAGAAGCCGAGAGATAGCGAAGGACGCTCGGATTGGGAGAATGGTAAAGTTGTATAAGAAACCATCAAGACATAATAGTGCGCCGAACAGCGTGGTCTTCTCCACTGCCAGCGGCACGGCAAGGAAGTTCGCAATGCGTTCCCTACAGTGCGCAAATACGTGTCAGGAGTGAATGCAGTCCAGTCCTGATTGATGCGCCATCATCGCTTTGATGACTGGCCAGCAACATAGCTCCGGACACCTCGAAGGCGGACTCACCACTTCCCATCAGCGATCCAGCCGTCCCAGTCTTCTGCGCCCATCTCATCCTTCAGCAGATTCCATATCCCAAGGGAATCAGACCTTTCTGGTGGTGAACCAAGCTTCATCCTCTCGTCGAGACCAGGAGGTGGAGACGCGAGATCTCTCTCTGATCGAGCGTCGTGCTCATGCTCGTGCTCGTACTCGTTGTCGCGCAGTAGCGGATGCTCGAGCGTTTCCTCACCATCCGTAGCCCTGCGCGAGCGAGCGGGCCAGAACCTTTCGTCGTGCTCGTCCCCATCATCACCGTCCCCATGGCCCTTCTCGTTGTTGATATTGTCGTAGTCCACGAGTCCTGAATGGGGCAGACTCGCATGGAGCTTTTCTAGGACTTGCTCCAAAGCAGCTATCCCTAACCCCCTACTCCCAGTCCTGCTCATGGGCGGCGGCACTGCGCCTGCGCCTGCGCCCGCACCTTGATTCTTGTCGAAGACTGTATCCGCATGTGGAAGGAGGAAGGTCTCGCCATCCCGCGGCGAAGGGGGCAGGGAAGAGTACGTCGTCGGCCGAGCCCCCTTACCGTTGCTTATCACTGGAGCTGAGCCGAGATCGAATATCTCGGAAGAGGAAGTGTGTAGTGGCAAATCCAGTGGGCCTAGAGAGGACGTCTTGGCTTTGTTCGTTGTTCGATGAGGGTGAAGAGGCGGGCGGGCAGCTATCACGCTGTGCACTGGTCCAGTACCGGACGCGAGGTCGTTATTCGAATGCTTGGGAAGGGGTTGCGATGCTGGCCGCGACAAGAGCGCATCTTCCAATTCCGCTACCTTTCGGTCATGCAGTCAGCATCCGCACACCCCTGTCGATGAGCAGCAACGCGCTCACCTCGTCCTCGCGCATGACCTCTTCGCGATCTTCCTCACTATCGTTCGACCACGCGCCGGACGGACTACGGTCTTGATTCTGCGACATGTCCGGGACGCGATGAGGCCGAGTAAGCGGGGTCGAGCGCGATTTGGACGGTCCTGCCTCTGCCGAGGCGAACCCATTGCCTTCTATCATGCCGTCTGACAGGAAACAGGTCGTCGCGATACAGCTAACAATGAGGATACGGAGACGTGTACACTTACGACACTGTAGCAGTGAACGGAACTTGTCTTATGTTGTCGTGACCTCCACTTCCGGCTATCTTAATTGAACAACGGACAAGGGCGACATGTCCGTAGCCAACTGTATCTAGCATGAGGAGTATCGACGTCAAACAGAAGGCAGAATGGACAGCAGGAGACACGCCGAGCACTGAAAACACAGGAAGCAAGAACACAAGGGCGATGTACAGGTATGCATCCCTCCTCCATGCTCAAATCAACGAGAACCCTAAGACCTAAGAAGAAAGCGATTACTTCTTCTTGGGGGCCTTGCCGGAGACCTCCTCAACCTTGAGTCCTGCGAGAGTGACAGATCGTCAGTATATGCATCATTCCCAAAGACACAGCTGCGAGCGAGGCAACACAGGAGGGCGGCTACTGGTCCAGTGCCATTGTTTATAGACTCATAGCCGCTTCCTGCCACCTTGCCGCATCTACGCCTATAGCAAAGGGCTCACCTGGGGGAAGAGATTGCTTGAGCTTCTCGGCCTTCTCAGCGTCGTCGAGAACAAGGGTGTAGAGGTACTTGGAGCATCGGATCTTGAACTTGGTGACGTGGGTGGGGGCCTTGGCAGCTTTGGATTTGGAGACGGCCGAGGTGGTATGGACAGGGCGGACAGCGGTCTTCTTGATGCGGGCAACTGCGGCGTGAACGATGCGGCCAGGCGAGAAGAGAAGGTAGACGGGGACAATGCAAATTCGAGATATAGCAGGGCGATGAATGGTCGGACGGAGATGCAAATTGGTCAAACATCTGTTAGCTCCACTTCCAAATGCTTCAGAGTCTGACAACGCACGAGTTGCGTCCTTCCTCCGGGCGATCTCGAGGAACTTTTTGATGTCACGGATTTGTTGAGGCTAAATGGGCATATGGTATCAGCATGTTGTTTCCTTCGAATGGCGCTATCTTCAATCCAACGGCCCAGCGATGTTGACGATGATCCTCTCTCTCCCTCTTGAACATAATGATCGCTAGACAACGACACTGCCTGCCGCATCCCGCTATATCATGCCTGGCTGTGTCCTCTGTCTCCGTTGCTCCCGCCTGACGTCTGCTCCAAGCGTGACTGGTAGGACTCGTACAGCCGTCTCCTCCGTTCCCTGTCGTGCTAATTCTTCTCTCCATGCCGCAACTACACAGCCGTACACTCGATGCCGACGTCTGATCCGGTCAACGACTCACCATTTTGACCTGTCCACTAAATTTTGATGGATGAAGGAGGAAGTAGTAGAGCAAGCTTGAACTTGACAAAAGTGCAGCAGAGAGACACAGCCAGAGCGAGAGCGGTCCGAGTGAGCATGCGCAAACCTCTCACTGACTGTACCAGACTCACTGACAGGCGGGTATCACCTATTCTGGAAAAAAGCTACCATAAGGGAAACTCCGATCTGCACCAAACACCTCTTTTTCTATATTTCCGAAAGAGTGGCAGCTGTAACTAAACGGCATTCGCGAAAATCGGCGTTAAGAAAGTCGTCTTTTCTGCTTGCTGCAGCGTACTAGGCCCGATTCCGCACCCGCTCTCTCCCTCCCCTACCACCTCTCCCATCGTACCGGTGCTTGCTCACTCTTCTACCCTTTCCGTGTTCAACCAAGCTTTGTTCATCCTTCAAGACTCTCTCCTCTTTACTTTAACCTACACAACCTCAAAAGACCGTCAAAATGGTGCGCATACATCTCTCAAGGACATTCGCATGAATGGGAGGCACCACGTCTCAGCGCCAGCCTAGGATGATACGATACGACTGTCGACGTCGATCTGGATGATTATGGAGATGTCGGTGTAGCGCACCCGTTCTTCCCTGCGCGAGTGGGAGAAGAGGGAGCACGAACCGCCTCCGCGGTGATCGTACCGTATCATATCCGTCGTGAAGGAGCTTTGTCTCTACTCCAATTCATCCGTCTTGACGGATTGTTTGGGAGCTCTGAGACATCGCGATGATTTCCGACCGAAAGCATGACTGGACATAGCGTCGCGCACTCGCAGCTACAGTCCTCTGCTTGCTGCAACGCCCATCTCCTTCCAGCTTGTCTTTTGGAACGGGGTGATTCCCACCAAGAGCAGGCTGTGGAGGAGACAGGCTTAGAGCTCCGACGTGATGCCTCTCGAAAACTTTCAAGTTTTTCAAAGCATCGCTGACGTCGTCTCAATGACCCCCTTTACTTGAATTGTATCTGTTGCAGCCTAAGGCTACCGCTACCAAAGGCAAATCGAAGCCCGCTTCCGCCCCTTGTAAGTTGTTCAAGCGAGCCATGATATCGTAAATTTTTCTGACCAGTCTCAATTTGTCCACAGACGGCACCAAGAAGGTTGCCAAGAAGGAGCAGAACCCTCTCTTCGAGAAGAGGTCCAGGACCTTCGGCATTGGTGCGTATCCTTGCATCTCACTGAGATAGACCCCTGCCTGACAGTATTTCAGGTGGTGACCTCGCCCCCAAGCGTGACCTCACCCGCTTCGTCAAGTGGCCCGAGTACGTCCGTCTCCAGAGGCAAAAGGTCATCCTCAACCAGCGTTTGAAGGTGAGTCGACCTGTACCAATAACAATATCCAGACCATTCGCTGATTACAACTTCCGACTTAGGTCCCCCCTGCCATCGCCCAGTTCACCCACACCCTTGACAAGAACACCGCCACCCAGCTCTTCCAGCTCTTGAACAAGTACAAGCCCGAGTCCAAGCAGGAGAAGAAGGCCCGTCTCTTGTCCGAGGCCGAGAGCCGCGAGAAGGAGGGTGACAAGGCCACCACCAAGGACAGCAAGAAGCCCATCTACGCCAAGTACGGTCTTAACCACGTTGTCGCCCTTGTCGAGGCCAAGAAGGCTCAGCTCGTCGTCATTGCCGACGATGTTGACCCTATCGAGCTCGTTGTCTTCCTCCCCGCTCTCTGCCGCAAGATGGGTGTCCCTTACGTGATCGTCAAGGGCAAGGCACGTCTCGGACTGGTCACCGGCAAGAAGACCTCTTCTTCCGTCGCCATCACCGAGGTCCGCTCCGAGGACCAACAGGCTCTTGCCAACATCGCCTCCGCCGCCAAGGCCAACTACCTCGAGAAGTCCGAGGAGGCCCGTCGTCACTGGGGTGGTGGTGTCCGTGGCAACAAGTCGTGAGTTCTGCTGCTTTAGCATGAGAAAAGGCGCAAACGCTGACTGCATCGTTTCAGTATTGCCAAGCTCCGCAAGCGTGCTAAGGCCGCTGGTCAGGACTCGAAGAAGATCGACGTTTCCCTTTAAGTGGAATCGGGATCAGATATCGGGTAATGGGGTTGCGGGTGTTTGGGTTATTATGACTTCTAGGCATCTGGCATGTATGATAGTGGCTTGCAATGTGTCTCGCTTCTGGAGCGTGTGTGTGCGGTGTGACCATATCTGTCAAGACATTGAGGTTGAGCCGTGCGAAAGCTGCGCATTGAGCACGGCGATGAGCATCTGAGGTATACAAGGTCCATTCGTATTCATATGCCGTGGGGTTGAGAGCAGGTTGCAGCCAATCAAGAAGAGGTGAAAAGACGCCAAAATGGGACGACATCCACGCGCTTTCCACGTTTGCATCTACATCGAGACATCTAGACAAAGACGCATAAGCAGGTGTTTTTCTCCATACTCGTGATCGTCTTCTTCTCTCTCAAGGACATTCATCGCTCGCACCTACGTTCCCCCAAACCTCGCTATCAATCACCCACTCAGCCGAATATATATAGACGCGAACACAATGTCTCACCAAGAGATCGCCGACGCCATTCCCTCGACCTCGAGCTCGACCGAGGAGAAGTACACGCTCGAATCGCTCAAAGCGCACGCATCGCGCGAGAGCTGCTGGATGCTCTTGCATGATAAAGTGTACGACGTGACTGCGTTCCTGGATGAGGTGGGTCTGTTTCTCCGTTTCTTATCGTATTTGCTGTACACGATCGATTGGCTATGTCTTTCTCAATGTAGACCTTACCATGAGACCGAGGACGAGGAAGAGAGAGAGGAACAGGAAGAGGGAGAGAGAGAAGAAGCGATGCTGATCTTGTTCTGGCCATTGTCTCCATAGCACCCCGGAGGCGATGAAGTCATGCTTGAGGAGTGCGGTACGTCCATCCCCTCATTGAACTGTATACCAACCCTTGAACTGACATCTATTTCCCCCATAACTCACCTCACCACTCACCATTTTCTGATCGATCTGTCACGCACACTTCACCTCGATCACACTACGACCGCCTTCCCTCCCTTTCCTTTCTCAACCGAACGATGAACACGCTCCGCTCTCGCGCAGGCCGCGATTCCACCGAGGCGTTCGAGGACGTCGGCCATTCGGACGAGGCGAGAGATATGTTGCCCAAGATGCTCTTGGGCGATTTCCACGGCGAGGTGAGTTTCCATGCTTCTCATGTCCTGTCCATCGTTTTCGCGAACATGCGCCAGCCGGGGCTGGGCAGGTCGAAGGGCCTTCCGGCAGATATTGGATAAGCGAAGCCAGGCTGACTTTGATTCTTTGCGCCGCCCTCTCGCAGAAAACTAGCAAAGCCAAGAAATCCGCCGGTGCGACTGGTACTGCCATCTCATCAGGAGCTTCAGGGTGAGTTGACGCTTCTTCCTTGAATCCGCCTACATGTCCTTCTCTCGACACCGACTACGAGTCATGCCGACATCCAACGTACTGAGCTAACGAATCGTTGACAGCTTCCCCACTTGGGTCCTGCCAATTGCGCTCTTCGCAGCCTACCTCGCCTGGAGGGTATTCTACGCTTAGACCATACATCAGACCGTGTGAGAGGTGTGATAGTGATAGTGCTAGAGCTGGGTTGGGTTTCGATATGGCTATTAGAGTACGAGGGGTATCGGGTGTCGGGTGTTGAGGTCGATCGGTCATTGTTTGTCATGCATATACGTTTGGGTACACGGCTTGGGGTACGATTACTATTACAAGTGCGCTACTGGTACATTCTACTAAACGTTGCGGCAGCGTAGCACGCGACAAGCTGTTCGCCACCGCTTGTGGCCGTGCAGACTATGTGATGTCGACACCGTCGTCCACATCAGAGACCGAATTGATCCTTGACGTCGCTTAATCTATTTCTTGCCCTCGCCCCAGCCGTCCTTGCCCCAAGGACCGCCAGGTCTTGCCCAGACCCTCTGCAGGATCTCTCCCACTTCGCCCGGACCCGCGCCCAATGCGCCCGCTCCCAGCCCACCATGTTCCAAGGCGAAGACGACGTCGACCGTTGTGAGGACTCTATCATCATTGACCCGTTTCTCCACGCCCTTCTCATCTTTCGAAACAGTGACAAGTCTTCGTGAAGGTGCTGACAGAGCTGGAGTAGCTTTCTGCCTCTGTCTCTTGCTCGGCCTACTTTCGTTATCCGCTGCTCCGTCGCCTTCGCCCGGTGTCGCGGCACCCGCTGGCGAGCCATCAGGCTGCACACCGCCTTCCTTCTCTTTCTCCTTGTCCTTCTTCTCCTTTTTCCTTTCTTCCGCCTTGCGCTTCTTTGCGCCAGCCGCCAATGGCGAGCTGACAGCAGGCGCGTTGCCCAGCATCCACCCATATTTCCTAGACTTGATACCCGCGTTGCGCATAGCGGTCGCGTTGGTCATTTTGAACTGCACGTCGGCGGACGTATCGAGCGCGATCTTCTTAGCGCTCTTTTTGGCCGAACTGCCCTTGGGCGTCTCGCGAATAGCGCCGAACGTGGGCGTCGAGACGGCCGGGGTCGACATGCTTCCAGACCCAGCGGACGAAGAGGCTTTCATTGGCGTCGACGGGCCTGCGCCGTCCCCAGGTATGGGCGACATGGGCATCATCTCGCCCTGCGCGGCGAGCTCGGCCGCGCGTTCCCGCGCCTTGGCCATACTGGCCTCTTGCGCCAATCGCTCCATCCGCGATAACCTGAACGACTGTTCGGCCTCCTTGTTCTGCCGATTCAAGGCGTCCATCACGGCATTATCGTCAGACGTCACGCGATGCGACCAGAGTGCTTGACCGCCCCTATCCCCTTCCCCTTCTCCGCCTTCCAACTTGATCTTCCCATTTCGAGGATGATGTATTGGCGCTGGGTATAGGTACGACGCGTTGGATCGATGCGTCTGAGCTGATATTGAGCTGGAAAGCAAAGCGCGTAAACGCTGTTCGATGGCCGCGAGGAGGTACAGCGAAGCCTCGGTGTCGAACTTGATACCGTGGTCCTTGGCTACCACAGTAGTAAGTCAGTACCTCTGCAGTATAGCTTATTCGGACCGTCCGGGTCAAGCGAGCTACATCAACAGAACGATAGCTCACCTATAGCATCGACTCGCTCCTTAAGAGCCGCTTTACCGATCAGATCAGTCCGCTTCGCCCTGCTGTTCAGACCAGATAGCGACGCATTGGCAGTGACGGCCTTTCCGACGTTCAGCCGTCGAGCAGCATCCTCTTCGGCCTATAACAAACCAAATAAGCGTCTCTTCGACTGTTACCAGCAGGGATACTCACACGAAGGTCGAATGTGTCGCCTTTGGTCTTCTGCATCGCGCCGAGCTGAACAAATAGACGCTATCAGAAGCACCTCTCGCAGCTGCAGAGGTCTTGCAAACGATGTCGCCCGTCGGCTTTTGATAGACGGAAGAGTCAAGATTAAGCTTGATGGTTGCCTATATACGACAATGTATGAGGTGATAGTTGGACCTGTTTGCCACCGAGTCTCCAAATAGGCACCTGTGATGAGAGTATGTAGCGTGCCTATGCCGGTGTATACAAGCCAAATAAATAAAGAGCTGTCCGCGCGGACATGAGCACTTTCGAGGCAGAAAGACGCGCTTCTCTCTCATCTAATCCTGTTTTCAACATCCACAACCACCTCGACCTCACCTACAATAAAACCCCCTCGTCTTTGCTCTCGTTCACTTCCTCTTTGTGTCTTAGCTCGCGACGTATACCTCTGACGCATCATGGTGAGCTGAAACGGCGATGCTCTTCGCGTTCGCAAGCTCATACTCTGTCGTGATTCGCAGAACCCCCTGCTCGCGGCGTCCAACGCTGCGGGGAACAACGACGATGACAAGCTGTCCGATATCGTCCCAGGGAGTCGCGACATATCCGTCTCCAGAGCCGTGAGTACTATCATCTGCCATCGCGGTACGATCGAAGCTGCTTGCCTTGCGTCAATGCGAGTTGCAACACGTCATGCTGATTGAGTCTCGTACTGTAGCCTTCGGCAGTCGCTTCTGACGAACTGAACCAACGGCACATCAACACTGCGCCGCAAACGCCCGAGCGAGAAAGTGAAGATGAGCTAGGCGACGACGAGCTGATGGATGAGGATGATCTGGTTGAAGGAGGTGTACGTTCAGCTTTGCTTTTACCTTACGGTGCAAGGAGACAAAGCTGATCGCGATCACCGTGTCGATAGTCCAAAGTCACTCCTTCAGCTGCCAAGCGTGCTGCTCAGGCATCAGCGAAGAAGGCTGCCAACGCTGAGAGAAAGGCCCAAATCTCAGAGATAGGGAGAAAGAGAAGTGCTATCGAGCAGGCTAAAGTGAGCTTCGGTCTGATCTTCCAGAGATATTGGTGACGAAGCACACGCTCATGGATTCCGTAGTTTGCCGATTCGATGAAGCGGTTCACGTATCTGCTGGGTCAGACTGAGCTGTTCCAGCACTTCATCGATCTCAAAGTCAGTCATCACCGCTCTTCCCCGAGATTGAAGTGCTTCAGCTGACAATCGAGCAGCGACAACGAGAGCCAGAGTTCGCGGCTATGTTGGACGAGCAAATGGCTCAGCAAGCGGGTGCAAAGGGGAAGAAAAAGGCAAAGTGAGTAGTAATTGCGACGCTCCTGCCTTTGATACTGATCGCATTCTGCAGTGATCACCGACACCGAAAGTCCGAGAAGGAGGAAGACGAGGAGCTGCTCAAGGACGATGATGCAGAGGATGAGCCACTTGTCTTTGAAGAAAGCCCACCTTGTGAGCTATCGCTTCGGACCAATCCTCGCGCTAGCTGACGATATCACAGATGTCAAGGGCGGCAAAATGAGAGATTACCAGGTGCAAGGTCTGAACTGGATGGCATCATTACACCATAATGGTATCAACGGTATCTTGGCAGATGAGATGGTGAGTTCTTAACCTGGTCTTCAATGTCCGCTGACGCGTAATGCAGGGTTTGGGCAAAACACTTCAAACCATCTCATTCCTCGGATACCTCAAATTCCACAAAGGCATCCCTGGACCTCACCTCATCATTGTGCCCAAATCAACGTTAGACAATTGGTCGAGAGAAGTGAACAAATGGGTTCCCGGCTTCCGAACAACAATCCTGCAAGGTGCAAAGGAGGATCGAGTGCGTGCAGTCCATGACCATCAAGCAACTGTCACTGACGATCCATTGCACGCAGCTTCAACTCATCAACTCTACTATTCTGACTCAAGGCTTCGATATCCTCATCACCTCATACGAGATGTGTCTTAGGGAGAAATCAACGCTCAAGAAATTCAGCTGGGAGTACATCATCATTGACGAGGCGCACCGTATCAAAAACGTCGATTCGCTTTTGAGCCAGATCATCAGGACGTTCGTTAGTCGAGGGAGACTGTTGATCACCGGTACACCGCTGCAGAACAACTTGCAGGAGTTGTGGGCGCTTCTTAACTTCATTTTGCCCGATGTCTTCTCGTCCAGGTGAGTAAAGCAACCCAAGCAATCATACATTGTTGTTGACCATCCTCGCAGCGAGGACTTCGATGCGTGGTTCAAGACCAAAGATGATGCCGAGCCAGACGCTATTGTCAAGCAGCTTCACAAGGTCCTGCGACCTTTCCTTCTCCGTCGTGTCAAGGCGGATGTCGAACACTCCCTTTTGCCGAAGAAGGAGATCAACCTGTATGTCGGGATGACAGAGATGCAGAGAAAGTGGTACAGGATGTTGTTGGAGAAGGATATCGATGCAGTCAACGGTAAGCTAGCTGTTGGAACTTCGCCCTCAGACATTAGCTGATTGTTTCGCTTTCAGGTGCATCTGGGAAGAAGGAAGGGAAGACCCGGCTGCTTAACATCGTGATGCAGTTGCGAAAGTGCTGCAACCATCCATACTGTAAGCTCTCCCCTCATAGATTGTGCGACGAGGGTTGACATATCCCGTAGTGTTTGACGGTGCCGAGCCTGGACCTCCCTTTACGACCGACGAACACCTCATTGACAATGCGGGCAAGATGGTCATCCTTGACAAATTGCTCAAATCGATGAAGGCAAAGGGTTCCCGAGTCCTTATCTTCTCGCAAATGAGTCGAGTCTTGGACATCCTGGAAGACTACTGCCAGTTCAGAGGACACCGTCAGTTCACAGTACCCTACCGTGGAATGACAATGCTGATATTCAAGCTTCGCAGAATATTGCCGAATCGATGGTGGAACAGCTCACGAAGACCGTATTGCCGCTATCGACGAGTACAATGCGCCAGAGAGCGAGAAGTTTGTCTTCCTCCTTACCACTCGAGCAGGAGGTCTGGGTATCAATTTGGTCACGGCCGACATTGTCGTGCTGTTTGATAGCGATTGGTAAGCTGCGCCTTGATTTACATGCCGAACAAACAGCTTATCATTCTCGCAGGAACCCTCAAGCGGATCTACAGGCAATGGACAGAGCGCATCGTATCGGTCAGACCAAGCAAGTCTACGTGTTCAGGTTCATCACACAGGTCAGTGTGCAAAACCTAGATGATGAACTAGCGTACTCACGCTTTGACATTAGGACGCGGTGGAAGAGCGGATCCTCGAGAGGGCAACGCAAAAGCTCAAATTGGATCAACTGGTCATTCAGGAAGGTCGTGCCCAACAGGCAGCGAAGGGTGAGCATTGAACGCGTCCATCGCAGGGCATTTCTGACAGAGCATTCCAGTCGGCAACCACAAGGACGAACTCCTTGATATGATCCAGCACGGTGCAGAGAAGATCATCAACAATTCTGCCAGGTGAGGCGAACTTGTTTCGACAGTCAGAATCAAGCTGAATGCTTTCTACATAGCATGTTGATCGACGACGACATTGATGAGATCATCAAGCGGGGCGAGAACAAGACTGCTGAGCTGAATAGCAAGTACCAGGGATTGGACCTTGACGCGTTGAATAATTTCAAGTCGGAAAGCATGGTGAACACATGGGAAGGCGAGGACTATGCCAACAAGGTAAGGGGCGCATTTTATCCGCGTTGGGGTGTGGCGCTCACCATGGTCTTCCAACGTACATAGCAACGAGGGAAGAACATGATATGGATCGAGCCAGCTAAGCGAGAACGCAAAGGCAATTACTCGATCGACCAGTATTACCGAGACAACTTGAAGACTGGAGGACCAAAGGTCGAGAAGCCCAAGGTCATCAGGGCACCAAAGCAGGTCCACATCAATGATTTCCAGTTCTATCCCCCACGATTGGTTGAGCTGCAGAACAGAGAATTTGCTGCGCACCAGGTAAGCCGCCTCTTCATCGACTGTGCAATAGCTTAGCTGATCGACAAACACAGAAATCGCTCAACTACGTGGTACCCGCACGGGAGCCGGAGGAGGGCGAGACTGCAGAACAGGTCGAGGCCGAGCGCGCAGAAGAGCAGGAGAGGATCAACAATGGTACGCTAGGCCAATTCCAGTGACGTGTATGTCTCGGCGCTGACGACGCCAATAGCTGAGCCTCTCACTGAAGAAGAGGTGGCTGAAAAGGATACTCTCGTTGGCGAGGGTTTCCCAGATTGGCAAAGACGTCATTTCCAAGCGTTCATCAAGGCTATGGAGAAGTACGGGCGGGACAGCTTGGACAAGGTGGCTGCGGAGATTCCGGACCACTCTGAGGAGGCCGTGCGCGAGTACGCCGAAGTCTTCTTCGAGCGATACAAGGAACTCAAGGGTGAGCTGCCTTTTTCAACTCTTTGTATGAGCCATCAGCTGATCAAGAGTCATTACGCAAAGATGCGGAGAAGCACATGGATCGTATCCGAGTAGGCGAAGAGAAGATCCGGGAACAACAGGATCGTATCGACGCTTTACACCGTAAAGTCAAATCGCACCGATTCCCACTACAGGAGCTCAAGATCATGTACGGCCAAAACAAGGGCAAGACGTATAGCGATGAAGAAGATAGGTTCTTATTGGTCCGAGCGCATCATCATGGTATCGACAGAGACGACTGCTATGAGCTTATCAAGCGGGATATAGGAGAATGGCCTTATTTCCGGTACGTTCCATTGCAGCTTCCTTAAATGCCGAGTTCTCCACAAAGCTGAACATTGGTGCGCACATCGTAGGTTCGACTGGTTCTTCAAGTCCCGTACGCCTGAGGAACTCAAGCGAAGAGCGCAAACTCTCCTGCTATGCGTGATGAAGGAGGAAGAGAAAGGCGAGGACGACAAGAAGCCCAACAAGAGCAAGGTGAGCTGGTCGCCGACGAATCAGTGTCAAAGCAGCGAGCTGACACGTGGAATGATGCAGAAACGCCCCATTGACGAGCTCAAGTCCGGACCTGGATCCAGAGATACCACGCCTAGTGTCGCTGGAGGACAGAAGAGTGAGTCGCCGTCAAGTGCTGTCCAATGAACATAGGTTGATATTCTGCCATCTGATTTAGACAAGAAGAAAAAGGCATAGACTGTCGCAGATACATTAGAGTGAAGAGAGCCATGTCTGCCGCAGTGTCGTCGGGCATGGGCGATGTTGTGTTTATATCATGATCGTTATGCATTCGATGTCTTCGTAACAACTGTCTGTAGTATCGAGCGGATGAGATCACGTGACATGTCAACAAAAGTCGCGTCAGCGAGACATGAGCGTGAAGCACGAAGCATCACTCAATCATGAAGCTCAATCTTCAGTAGCATCAAGAAGATATAGACTGGGATACAGACGATGAGGGCATAGCCATCCTACAACTACGATGAGCCAACAACAAAACCTTACTCGCCTGACACAGCAGTTGGTCCGAGCGGTTGTCCCGGGATTGCAGGATGATCGGAATAGGAACGATCAGCTTGTTCGACAGAGCGTGCGAAGCCTGCGAGCGGACACGCACGGGGGAGCGAGGAAGGAGTGGGGGGAAGTTCGGGGGACGGTACATGGGTGAGCCACCTCTCCATGCCCTTCCTTCGGACCGCGCAACTTAGTGCACAGCGAGCGTCATATTCGGAGCAGGATGAGAGCTGATAGACTTACCTGTTCTCTCGGTATTGTAGGCTCGCACGCACAGCCAAGATCCGTGTACAGGCCGATCTCTCAGATGCCCTCGAGAACAATCTAGCTGTTCTAGAAGGATGCCGTGGCAAGGGAATGAAGGATTGGGAGGGTGATTTAGATGTCACCATGGTGAATCTGGCCCAGCACGTCCACCTGCTTGTGAGTGCTTCGTCTCTTCTGTCTGACCATCTGCCAGTCGCTCTCAGTCGCCAGTCGCACCCAAGCTTGTCTAATCGCAAGCTGCTCAAACAAGGACCCAGAGCTGACATACTCTGCTACTGGGTACTTGACGCAGCTCAATCTCTCCAAACCGCCTACAGCGCAAACGCACGAATATGCTTATTCGTACCTGCACCGCACCGCTCCCAGCGGACCCACAGCGGATCAGATCCTGTACGCGCAGATCATCTCTGAAGATCCATATGACCCTGGCGAAGTGTACGACGAGGAAGTCACGCGCGGATGGACCGATAGCGAGAGCGAGAGCGACTTCGATCGAGACTCAAAACGAGGTAGCGAGGAGGACGACGTAGAGCTGAGTCCGGCCGAAGAGGAGATCCGGACGCCCAGTTCTTCCGTCATCCGCGCCGAGAGGAGAAGGTGGGAGCAGGAGCGCGTAAGGGAAGAAGCGCAGGCGCGCCTCGATGATGCGCTGCGCACGATGCAGAGGCATTCCGAAGGGATGTATTGGCGTCATGGAGGCGAGGTGGGGCGGGCATTGCCCGAGGGTGTCTATGGCTGGAAAGAGTTGACTACCAGTGAGCTATCGTTTCATCAGGCACCCTACTCCTGTTCTTGAAGCATGTGGCTAACAGTTGGTGAATTGCTCAGCTACGACTGCTGCTGCGCTAGCGCAAGACATGGCGAAAGAACAGAACACTGCCAACAAGGTAGACAACAAGTCTGACAAGTACAGTACCGCTGCTGACCGCTATACACAGGTGATATCGTCGAGACAGTTCCAGCGAGAATTGCTTTTCGCCCTCTCCGGCAGACCTGGCATTATGTTGCATCTCTCAGCTGACGGCACTTGCTCAGTAAGTGCGAATAGTATTGCCCCGTTACCCGTACCCGCAACTAATAGGACGCAGATCGCTTCGGACCATCCCGAAGTCCGGCATTTCTCGCCAGCAGCTCTGAACGACATATTGGCAATCTTCAAAGAATGGTCGACGCAAGCAGCTCAGATCCGGTCATTCATCGCTACTACTCTCCAGCCGCCTCTACCAGATCCCACTTCATCAGCATCAACGAGTCATCGATTGCGACAGTCTATCAGAAAAACGACGAAAACCCAGCAGGCATTTGCCGAAGCGTGTCGCTGCGAGATGGAGCGCTTCGACGGCTGGCTTGCAGATCTTGAGGCCTCGTTCGTGAGCGGTACAAGCAGCTCGTCGAGTTCTGTTCTAGGTGTATCGGCAGCTACGACGCCACTGCATCTTCGAAGAGAGGTGGCTCGTCGCGCATCAGTGTTACTCCATATATCATCCTTTATCCCGCACGCCGCTTCACCGACAATTCTGCTCGACATCATATACTCAACCCTGATCTCGTCTCGGCAAACGCAGATAGACACTCGCGACTCGAAAGCACTGACTCGTCTGTTCCTCCAGACTGTCAGACCCACTTGGACGTTACTTGGACAATGGCTACAGCGAGGCATGCCAATTCCAACATACATGAAAGACTCGGAAGTACTTTCGTCTTACACAGAGGAGATCGAAGATGAACGGCCGTTCGATCCGGAATCCTTTCTGAAAAGGGATAGGGACGTCAGTTGGGCCGATGAAGATTTCTGGGAGAATGGGTGGGTAGTGGGCGAAGAAGGATGGCCGATCTGGTTAGGCGAGGAAGTGGGCGAGCTGGTACTTGAAGCTGGCAAAGGTCAAGGTCTGCTGAGGAGCCTGTCTGGCGGTATCGGGGCTATCGAACAGTGGTCTTCCCTGGACGACATCCTTATGGGTTCCTCGAGTTCTACCCACCTTACCGACGAGGACGAGGAACAATCAGATCAACCAAATCAACCCGTCGAGGGATTCGACAGTAATGTCGATATAGCTGAAACTGCCGCAGCGTATCTGCGACCGATTTGCCAAGTAACGCAATTCCACCTTCGACGAGTACTAGACGAGGAATGCGGGATCGAGCCGCATTTAGACGCTATAGAGGGACTGATGTTTCATCGAGGGTTCGACGTAATGCACCAATGGCAAGAATGGCTCTTCGCAAAGGTGAGTATGGGGACGAGCACCGCAGAAGTGCTCAAGGACTATCTGCACTCTCGCCAATCTGATCTGCTTATGCTGATGCCGCCCCTACGGTATAGGTACGGTCGGGCGAACGATGGACGGACTTCCAGGTCCTCACAAGTACGCTGCGGGACGTTGTTGAGCAGCGCGAAGAGGGATGGATGAATCCGTCCGCTATACGGATCAGGACGATCAAGTCGAAGGAGAAGGACGCACCCAGCGGACCTCGATCACTAAGCGTTGTCCGAGCAGACTATCAGGTGAATTCCGAAATTCTATTAGAGAAAGAGGTCAAAGATGCTGATCACCTTTTGGTATTACGTTCAAAGGTCCCGTTCCCGCTGTCGCAGCTCTTCACTCCAACTTCGATGGAACTCCGTTCCGAGATCTTCACCTTCCTGCTGCAGATACAGATGGCCCGATGGGTGCTGGCAGCAACGAAAGGAATGGATAACGACCTGCTCGCTCGAGACACCAATAACGACCGCGAACTTCGAGCGTTGATGAGTATCAGGCAGAAAGTCATTTGGTTCTTGGAGTGAGTCTGACTCGCATTGATCCGTGTATCGAGTGCTTATTGGCGCCGTGTGCATTCTGTTTCGCAGTACGCTCTGGACATGGATCTCTGAGAGAATCATCACTATCCGGATCTCTGACTACAGGACGAAGTTGAGCGAGATGACCTCATTAAAAGCAATGATCAGTCTGGAGCTTGCGCAGTGAGTCATTCCTTGCGCCGTAGATAGATGGACACTCCTGCGCTGGCTGTATAGCTGTGTGAGTATGTATTGACGCGCGTATCGTTACTTAGCGCAAGACAACTGCGCGATTTCTGCTTCTTGCATCCCAAAGTGCGTCGTTGTCCCTTCTGTAACGCAATGATGTAGATCATCTAAGCTGACAGCACTTTGTCCGTCTGTGATAGGACGAAGAAACGCTCGAAACAATAATGAGCATCCTGGACATATCTCAAATCGTCTTCGATTGCTTTAATGCCTACATGGCGGAGGCACCAAAGCGTCCCCGGAGTATGACACCAGTGCATCTCCGAACGAACAACATCACGCGCAGGCGGAGACCTCAGTTGGGGCCAGCACGGCGGCGGTCGGCTATGGCAAAGAGGGACGAAGAGTCAGATACAGATTCGGACGGTTCCGAAGGGTCTATTAGCGGGGGAAAGCGTCGCGCAGAGAAAGGAGTGGACGTCTCGATCTCGTTTGCCCAGCTTTCGCTTGGGCAGAGGATGAGTCGAATCTCTGGTGATCTTGATCAAGCTGTAACAGGGATCAAGGAGGGTGTCGAGAGGTCCATCGATCTTTCGTCGAGCGATAGTGGGGAGAGAGAAGGGTGGGAGATGCTCGCTTTCGCGCTTGAGGAGTGGAAGTAGCATTCTCTGTGTCGTCGTGAGAGCAAATTATTGGGTATGACATGTATATCATCTTGCATGTTAGCCAAAAACGGGTTCGTTATCGCCTCCCTTGGACTTCTCAGTACTGTGACCGCTGGTCACCGCACACTCCGCCGCCACCGCCGCGATGAAGGCGGGCAAAAGCAAAAACTACAGCACGAGGGATTCCCAGATGGTCCCCCACTCTGGTACTAACCCCGCGATGCTCAGCTTAGCTGCGCAGATCAGACGGGATGCGGCGTTTTCTGAGCTCTATGGCCGTAGATGTTCGACCTGTTTTTTGACAAACTTATAAAGCTCTGTTGCACTATCTTCGTCCTATTGCGATTGTCCAGACTCCAGACCAGCCTCTTTCGCTAAGGCGTGGAAGAGCGAACCGGTCTTTTCCCCTAACGTTTCTGGCGAGTCAAAATCGGAGTGTCATCCGATTATGGTACTGCAGATCAAGAGTACGCGCCCATCTTTGCAGCACGAACCACGAATAACAAAGTTCCGTCGTCAAGGTATAACATCGTCACCTACAAGTATCTACGGTACAGGTATCCCCGGCGAACACGATCGACAGCAAACACCAGCAGTCTGATCCACAATGCTAAGCGTTTCACAAGATACCCGCGAGACCGCCTTGCTTGTGCGAGCCAGAGCCGGTGCTTGACTTGAGCATATCGCCCACTACCGGTAGACCATTTGTAGTGCGAGAGGTAGAGCCGAGGAGACCCTTGCTAGCCGAACCAGACATGAGCCCACCCAAGCCCGCCAAATCGCGTTGGAGGAGACCTGCACTGTGAGAAGGCACGATGTTGCCGAGTAACTTTCCGCCGGATGAATAACCACCGATAGAGTTAGGTGAGAGATTATCGACGTTCACGCCAAGAGTGGCAGTGAGATCGGCCACGACGCCCTTGTTCACTGGTACGCCCAGCGGAAGCGCGTTGCCCTGCGAGCTGGAGAGATCGCCGACAGCTGGAAGACCTTGGACACCGCCATTGGAGGAAGAGCTGCCGAGCAAGCCCTTCTTGGCTAGAGGGACAATCTTGAGTCCGCCGGGACCGTAGTACGGCTCGTCGCTTGCGTCCGCATCGATATTGACCGTAGCTTCAATCTCACTGACAAGATTGCCGCTCTGGTACGCGTGACCGGCGTTGTTGAGCGGCAAGGAAGAAAGACCGAGCAAGTCCCGTTTCTCGGCTACGTGGTCGAGCAACTGCTTGACGGACTTTGACGCGCTGTCAAGGACGTCGCCTGAGGGCGCTTTGTGTAGGAGACCGTTTCGAGCGTAGAGCCGACGGTCGGAGCCGACATCCACCAGAGCTTCGGCGTCGGCTGAGAGACCATCGGCATCGTAGATTGGAGTGCCGTTAGAATGGTAGTGGGTGTTTCGGTCGCCAGTGAGGGTGTCCTGAAGCAAAGAGGGTCAGCTGGGGTCTTCCTGTGATAGATCGCGATAGCTTACTACCAGGCCACCAACAAGGCCTTCGGAGCCACGGGGGATGTAGCGCTTGCTGACGTCTAGGTCCGCCTGTATTGCACAATATCGTCAGTGTACGGAGACGTATAACAGCAGATATGCCAGTGCTCGGTTGCCACTCACCAAGACGCAAAGCTCATTCTGCCAGAAGCCTTGACGGCCGTTCAGCCAGCAGGGGTTTCCATCGATGGGGAGAATACCGTTGTTGCCCGGTACAAGCGTGCCAGCGGGGTAGTCGTTGTCGAGGGCGTTCACGTCGAGGTTGACGTCAAGCTGAGGCTCGCTTCAGCATTGGTACTCATACCGGCTTGAGGATATATAGACACTCACTAGGTCGCAGAGACCGTCCCGCCATATACCGCGACGGTTGTTCTGGTAGCAAGTACCGTCGGGAAGGATGAACTCGTTGGGAGCGAGGAGGTCCCTCTTCGCATTGACATCGACGGTAGCCTATGTACGTCAAATATCAGCCACTGATCGCCACCAGACACTCAGAGACACGTACGAGGAGACAAGTCGCGTCTTGCCAGATACCCTGGCGGCCTTTAAGGGTGCAAGCATCCCCGGGAAGGAGGCTAGGCTGGTGAGCATAGCCGTAACTGTTCGTGTCGACATCGATAGCGGCCTGCGATAACCGCCGTCAATACTATGACCAATACGTGTTGAGTGGTACCGAGGTTAGGAATACATACCAGAACGCAAGCGTCGTCCTGGAGGACACCTTGATAGCTTTTAGTCCAGCAGGGAGTCTCGTGATACAGGATTGGTTCGGCACTGTAGAAGCGCGAGGCGAGCTTGTCCGACATCTGGATGTTATCGTGAGCTTAGTCTGAGCGCAGCGGCGGTAAAAATAAGCTCACCTTGGCGGCGGGCATGGGGAGCGGGGCGGCCTGGGCCATAGCAGCAAGAACGGAGAATAGGATGGTGGCGGTGTACATCTTGTTTTGGATGGATGGGATGACTTGACGAAAGTGTAAGAGAGTGAAAGACTGAAGCGAATAAAAATTAAAGAGTAAAGACTGATAGTGCTCTGTCCAAGAGAAAGTAAAGTTAATGCAGAGCACCTGGCTAGAAGTGTAAAGTAATGAAGGTGAGCAAAGTGAAGTCTAAGCAGAAGATCTAGCGGAAAGAAAGTCAAGTGTCGAAGAGCGAATGAAGCGAATGAAGCGAAGAATGAAGAATGGCATCGAGAGGGGACTGCATCTAGCGTCTTATATATCCGTACCAAAGCCGACCAGACGTGTTTGCGCGCTGCACAGAAGAGCGCGCGAATTACGATCGTGTCTGGACTAGATGGGTGGCCTGATCTACCATGATTGAATATGTTGGCGGACTGAATGAATTGATGGACGAGTCCGCCACTGGTCCATAATGTCAGTCTGCTGTTTACCGTAGAGTCAGCCATTGAAATTTTGAAACATACTCATCCTAGATATCAGTAAGGAAGAAAGATGTCCGTAGCTTGCGTGAGTGGGCTCCCGGTCAGTGCCGTCTTAAGCTGGGAGAAGTAAATCTCAGTAGGCCCTCAAGTTATCGTCCCTTCCGAAGGTCACGGTAAAGCGTCTTCACATATTGGTCAAAGCGAGTCACTGTCCAGCAGCGTGCCTCCATGTTGATAGATAACTTCGACTTTCTCGCAAGACCGTTGATTTGATTGCATAGATATGGGGAGAAGAACGATTGGCGTTTTGTAGGCTACTTTTGTATGCACGAGCAATCCTAACATCCGACGGAAGCAAATTCGCAAACATTGATATTGGGTGAATCACTCGGTGTCCTCGATTCTTGTCACGTATCATCATCGTTCCAAATAGTACAGCTCTGCAAAGCCCAAATAGACCCCCCTGACTCGGCGCAGAAGCATAGCGGCCCAGTCGGCTGCTCGCCTTGAGACACTTTGGCCCTCCGACCACGTATGACGAGGCGATATGACCACCAACGCAGCCCTCGCCAAAGAGGTGGAGGCTGTCCTCAAAGCTAGATCACAGGTCCAAGATAAACCGACCGATGGTGATTTATTGCCAGTGTACAAATACCTCGTCTCATCGCCTTCACAACCGTCTTCTTCCTCTTCAACACCAAGTTCTTCCGCTGCTACGTCAGACACCCATTGGTACTGTAGCAAAGCCGCGTCAGCACTGCATCGGGAAGCAGCCACCTATCTCATCTTCCTTTTCGCCTTTCAGCGGCAGGGGACCTCCAAGGCATGGGTAGACAAGCTTGAGATCGTATTACTAGGATGTGAAGAGTGTTCCAGAGCGTTCGCAGCAGCCCGTAGACGGCTAGGTGCGAGGTGAGTGACAGCTTACCCACGCGCTTCCATTTTTGTAGCTGACGATATATCGCCTTGCAATCATACCATATAGATACCTGTCAAATTGGCCCGCAAATGTTCGCACAAACTTCTTCGCTGCTGTCGACCGATGGCAAATCGCCCTTGTCATGGCAGAGGCAGCAAAGGTCTCACAATCAAGCTACGGATCTACCTCGTCCAGTCGTCCTGCGTTGTACTCCCTCAGTCGGCCGGTCATACAGCTCTTCTTCGGAGAGCCCTCGTTGCTCCAGGATTCCGGCATCTCAGATATGCTCGACGAAGCGGTCGCAGCTCCTCCTACTTCGTCGATAAGCTCGCTAGGCCTCACTGCTAGTCTAGTCCGACTATTGACTTCGCCTAATGCGGCACGACGACAATGGGTCCTCTCGCAACTAACTCTAGCATCCAGAAGGCCCATTTCATTCTCGGAGTGGTGCGCACTCGGTATAAGTTACGAAGTAGAAGAGGTCTACAGTGGAGATGCCATCACCGACAGCTTGGAAAAATGGCGTACTATGGAAGCTTTGATCAGAGAGCGGGTCCTCGATATCGAGACGGTGGAAAAGGGACTATTGGGCGGGCTTCATGAGCAGGAATCGACACCTCGAGTCGGCTCAGGAGTTATGGCCGTACTTGGTGGCCTTCTGGGAAGCAATGTCCCCTGTGAGTCAAATTTAGGTCCACTTGTGTGCGTACTACGGTCGCTGATCTTGCAAAAGATTTTGAAGCGGTTCTTGGCTGCTTTGCGACATTGCTACGAACCGTCCCTACTCGACAATTCTGGTCATTCGATGCTTCACCGGATCTCCCTCATACCCTCATATCAGAAATCCGTAAGAATCCGGCATACCTCGCCCTGCTCGAATCTCGGTACAAGGACGCATCTGGTGTGATCGATCTGACGGATGAGCAATCCTTGATCGATATCGACAAGGGCAAAGGGCGCAAGAAGGAGATTGACGGTCCACTCGATTGGCTGGGAGACCTCCTGGTATCCTTGGTCGACGTGGACAAACATCAGATGACAGAGAAAGTCGCAGGAACTACCTTCAGCGAAGCGTTAGCGGTGGCGACCAACTTTGCTTTCCAGGAAATGCAGCACACAAGGTATTCGGGTAGTCTGAGAGCAGCAGCAGCTCATGCTGGCTTCACCGTGAGTGGCTATCCTGCCTTCTGGCTGCCTGGCTGCCAAGGCTAAATAACGCTTACGCTTGAATCCGTGCGCACAGTCCATCATGCGGGTGCACCAAGTGTTGACCCCGGAAAATATATTCCTGCAAACCGCTCTGTCCTCCATCCTCGACCTACACTCCACCTTCATCACTACTGTTGCGTTCAGAATCAAGGATCACCCTTTGCCAATATGGTCTGAAGCTCGAAATACCGCTCGAGAAACTCTTATAGCGTTTTTCCAGTCCGACGCGAAGTCTATCACGAAGAGCGTCATGGCAATGGCAGACTTGTCTTATGCGGAAAGAAAGCGAAAGAGGCGCAAGCAGGTTCAGCTACCAGCTGTTTTCGTCAAAACCCTTCCTCGAGCCACGTTCAAGAAGGATCTCTGGTCAATGACCTATGTCATGCTGCCCCCGAATGACGTCTCAGGCGCTAGCATAGTGATGGAGAACATCGCAACATTCGCACACATCGAGCTGCTCGACCGGCAAGGATCTTGGAATCACACTGGCTTGGAGGAGGCTGTTGCCAAAGAAGAATGGGTAGCAGCTGTTCGCGCAATCAACGCCTCTCTGAAAGGGACTCGAGAGGCCTTTCCCCGCGCCATCGAATCTCTCGCGATGCAGGCAGACTCTGCTGTCGTGCAGAATCTATGGCGCCAACCAGCAATGGCGAAGACTGCGATACACCTTCTCTTGTCTCCGGATGACGAGCTTCACACACCTATCATCACCCTAATACAGCAGTCCTTCGACGACGTAGATGATAGAGCGGACTGTTTCCGCGCGCTCCTGCAACACTATCCGAGCACCGCGATGGACGGCTTGACCGACTTCCTCCGAACCTTTATTCAGACCGCTAGCATCACTCCCGAGTCTTGCTCGTTGGCAAAATGGCTCGTACGATGTTTCCACGATGTCCTGGAAACGCTTTGTCGTCGATCTGGCTCAGCCGAGGCTCTACTGGAATCGGACGACTTTTTGACATCCTTCGCCGATGGCCGGAGTATGGCGAAGCGCATTGAGGAGCTTTGGCATCTCATGACCACTTCCCTTGCACTGATTCTCAAACGTACGCTCGATTGGGCTCCTCATTTCGAAAACGAAGTCATGGTCGACTGGATGCGAGACGCTCTTATCTTTGGTCGTCAGATGACTGATCATATCCGAGCTTTCGAAGGTGCGGTTCTGGGCCAGTCCGGCGCCAAGTTTGACGATTCGGTACCGGAGTCGCCTGTCAGGATGACATCAGTTGGCAGAAAGATGACAAGGCAACTAGAGATGATTTTGACGGATCTGATTTTGTGGCTGCGGCTTACAGAGTGAGTCAATGCCTTGCTGAGCATTTTTGTTTATACTGACAAAACGCCAGCGTCGAGACGCTTTTCCAAACTCATCAGTTGATCAAGACCATCCTCGGTCGCATCTCCAAGTCATCGCCAGACGTCACCAAGAACCCGACCCTTGAGCGAGCATTGCAAGAAATCGATAAATTCTGTCGCAAAGCCTCGCGAAGCTACACTAGTCGCTTGACCGACGATTTGCTGTCCGAATTGTCCGATCTGCTGGTTCCCTTCAACCTCGTTGATCAAGATGAAGTGCAATTCATCAAGGAGGTACCCCGACATCCGACTGATGCTTCTAAGCCGCCATCCGCGCCGGCTGAGATCGCTAAACCCGCAACGAAGGCAAAGCCAGCTGTGCGAAATGCGTTCGAAGAGATGATGAAGGCCTCTGGCAGTCAGACTCCACCATCTTCCATCAAGCCGAAACCCAAGGCGATCTCGGCTCCAGCGAGAAGCGACGATGTGGATGAGTTTGACGATGGCGATGACTTCTTCAACAATCTTTCGGCTGCTGATCTCGATACTCTCGAGAAACGTGCGAAATCGTCGAAAGATCAAACTAGGCAACCGGTGTCCTCGAAGATGTCCACAGCACATAGATTGCAGACTTCAGCGAAGCCGCACCAGCCGTCCAACAAGCTTCATGTCAACTTGGTTCCAAAACCAGTGCCAAGGCCTGTGACTGGCGCCAAATTCACCTCCAAATTCATGCAGGAGATGCGGAAAGAACATCGTGTGACAGTGCATGAACGGAAGCGAGAGATCGGCGGTATCGTCCCAAAGTTGCCTGCGGCATCTGCTCTTGGGACTGGGCTTGGAGCGTATACTGGCTCCCGCCCCAAACCTGTTGAACCTGTGGACAGTGGCTCAAGCGCTTCGGACTCGTCAGATGAGGAAAATCGCGCAATGACTGGCCTGCTTGCTAAGCAGAAATCCCCCGCCAAACCCGTGCGGCCGGTCGAGAGACGCTCTGTCAAAGTACTGGGCAGCAATGTCGCCGATATCATGAGACGCAATGACGACCGTCGCGCTAATGCGCACGCTACAAAAATGCGTCTCAAGCCGGATCTCAACCCTTTATATCGGTATGTCTTGTCTTGGAACCCGGACCATACCGGTCCTCTAGCGCCACATGGGCCGAAATACGCCGCAGAGCTGGCCAACATGCGGCCGGTCGTCACTACTTTCGATAGTACCAGGCAGTACGAGCAAGTCATGCTGCCTTTGTATCTCCAAGAGCTGTGGGCTCAGTGCGGTAAGGAGCAAGGAGCTGCGAACGGTCCGATCATCCCCGTGGAAGTTTCCTCCCGTCAGTACGAAGATGATTTCGTTGAGATCGACTTGAGCGTCAATGGCCCAGCGGACTTCTTCATCAACGATACAGAGGTGGTCACTCTCAAGCAACCCGGAAACCCTAAGACCCTGTTTGCCAAAGTGCAAGCATTCAGGCGGAAGCCGAAAGATGTGGCGATCAAGGTCAGGATCTTGGCGTCAATGGACCAACGAGAGCTTGGAGGAAGGGCCAAATGGCAGCTGCGCAAACACTTATCGTGAGACCATACCAATCATAATAGCGAACTGCATAACTGATGCGATCTGAACAGTCTGAGTACTGCGATTCGAGAGTTCGGTGCGCTCAGAGGTCTTCCCTATTACGAACCCAGCCTGCTCGCCGATGTGCTTGCTGGTCGAAGCGCTGTAATGCCAAAGCTAGCACTGAACGATATCGACGATGCCGTTCAGTCCTTTGATGTCAACGAACCTCAAGCCAAAGCCATCCTTGGGGCCATGCACGAGAAGGTCAAGGGCTTCACATTGATACAAGGGTGAGAGCAGTCGTGATTGGTAAAGTAACCTCAGCTGACGCAGCCACAGTCCGCCCGGTACCGGCAAGACCAAGACGATCAGCGGCCTTGTGGGTAAATGGATGTCAGATCGCCGGATGCCAATGCCTGTCGATGGACAACCTGCCGCCAAGCCCAAATTGCTTGTCTGCGCACCGAGTAACGCTGCTATCGATGAAGTCTGCAAGCGACTGATTCTCGGCGTGCCTAGCACAACCGGTAGCCGACTCAACCCTACAATTGTCCGTATTGGTATCGACGCATCAGTCAACATCGCAGTCAAAGACGTATCGCTCGACAGCTTGGTGGAAGCCCGCGTGAGCGCAAGCTCAAACGGCTCCGATGGCGGCGGCGAGTATGCTAGGATCCGTGGTGAATTGGATGCCGTCAAACAGCAGATCAAGGACAAGCAAGAAGAGCTGCGGAAAGTCCAAAACCACGACGAGAAGCGAAAGGTCGTGGAGAATGAGTATCACGCATTAGTGACGAGTCGTACACGGCTTGGTCAAGCTTCGTCAAAGGCAAAAGATGCGGCTCGTGATGCCACCAGACATCTCGACGGAGCTCGACGAGCGGCACGAGAAGATATCCTCAAGGAAGCGGATATCATCTGCGCTACGCTGTCTGGTGCAGGACAGGATACACTTTCGGCGCATATCTTCGAAACTGTCATCATCGACGAGGCGGCCCAGGCTATCGAAATGAGCTGCCTCATACCGCTGAAATACGGTTGCAAGCGCTGCATCATGGTTGGAGGTGAGTGTGAACTTCACTTGATGTTGGCGTCGCTGACATTCTCCATCAGATCCCAATCAGTTGCCGCCTACGACTTTCAGCACGGAAGCCGAAAGATTCCACTATAACCAAAGTTTGTTCGTGCGAATGACCAAGCACACTTCGTCGCACGTCCAACTTCTTAGGTGAGTTTCCGTATGTTCACCACGTGCGTGCATCGCTTAAATTCTTGACAGTATCCAATACCGAATGCACCCGTTCATCTCGGAGCTGCCGTCCAAGGTGTTCTACAACGGGCAGCTGAAAGATGGTCCGGACATGGCTCGCAAGACCTCAGCATTGTGGCATCAGCGCAATGTGTTTGGCCCCTATCGCTTCTTCAACGTTGACGGGACCGAAGTGAAGGCAGGCACGTCGACCAAGAATCCTGATGAGGCTCTGGCAGCGGTCGACCTATACCGTCGCTTGAACACCGATTTTGGATCAAAGATCAACCTCGCCATGCGAGTTGGCATCATCACCATGTACAAGGAGCAGTTGTGGGAGATGAAGCGCAAGTTCACCGAGGCGTTTGGTCCTTCGATCCTGGAGCTTGTTGAGTGAGTACAGGTAGTAGTACCGCGCGGGGTTCACGCTAACCTCTTGATCTCTGTCAGATTCAACACCGTTGACGGTTTCCAAGGTCAAGAAAAGGACATTATCATCCTTTCGTGTGTCCGATCCGGTCCGAACCTGCGTTCGATCGGTTTCTTGAAAGACGTCCGCCGAATGAACGTTGCTCTGACGCGTGCAAAGAGCTCGCTGTTCGTATTTGGAAACGGTCCAACGTTGGAGCGAAGCGATGATAGGTGGAAGATCATCGTAGGGGACGCGAGAGATCGAGGCTTCTTTATCGACGTGAGTCTCTTTTGTCGACACTTCGCTTCATCTTAGCTGACACTCTTATAGTACAACTCTATGACCTTCTCGTCGCATGCTATGGAACCACCTCCGCTTGGCAAGAGTTCGAAAGCAGACCGACTACCATCCCCGCATGGCAAACTTATGAATGCGAAGTCCAGCCCTTTCAAAAAGTCTCCGCCCAAGGGTCCTGCTGCGGACACAACGCATCCCAAACGCAAGCCAAGCAACGATGCGGTGAATGACGAGAAGAAACGGAAAGTGTCAGTCAGCACTGTTGCATCGGCTTCAAGCTCTCGACCGTCATCCCCGACAAAGCCAGATCTGGCTGTTCCCAGTAAAGCCAAGGTCACAGCGCCACGACCAGGGTCCTCCGCGAACGGTCCACCTCGCGCCGCTGGGCCACCTGGACCGCCCGCACCTCATGCCAAACACAACGGGAATGCGAGCGGCAAACCGCAACCGCCTAACAGGCCTCCCCCTCCCCCTCCTCCCAAAGGTCACGCGCCTCCGCCACCACCTGTCACTCGTGCTGCGGAAGACGCATTGTTCATCAAGAAAAAGAAGGTTCGTCGACTGCGCTGACTCATCTCTGAGACTGTCATAAACATACATGTGCTGATGGTCTGTCTATCACGTTCGATTTGTAGAAGCCTAACAAGCCGCCGCCACCGCCGCCCGGCGGTCAGGGGTCCAGTGTTCGAGCAACGATGAATCAGCACTATTCCGGGCGACCTTGAACCACTCGAGCTATTTTCTCGCTACCATGTCTATATCCAGCACTACCGCACTCAACTCGTCAACATACCACATACTGCAACGTCCTTCGCATTCATTACAATCACAAAGCAACGCCGTACTATCCATAGACGCGTTCTCATTCAGCACAACCTTGTCCTGTAGCACCACAAGCATATTTCAATACAGCATAGCATGTTACCACCTCATTTTCCACACTCCTTCATCTCAAGGCGCCGATTTGCTCCACGAGCAGAACGCATGTCGAAGCCGATCATATGATTATCCTGTCCGGTTAAGGTGAGCACTGAATTTGGAGAGATTTACCTGACCACATCAATTCTATTCTATGACTACTGAATACTGACTCGGCAAAGCAGGCTTGGATTCAATCAGGCTGCTGACTTAACTATTCAACGGGGTCAGGCGAAATGACAACTCTGATCTTACTAACTTTACAATGAGTTGCCAGAGACCTCCACCTATCATAAAGCGTGCGTTCCAGCTCGTCGAACGCATGACCATACCGCTCAACACCGCCGGGATGAACTCTCTTGGTCCGCAGCAGCTTGGTATACAGTTTGGATCCGGCAGTGCAGACTCCACCACATATCTCACGCAGGAACGGGCGTTACTGACGCCACCAATACTGACTCGGCAGTGCTTCGTGCTTCGTGCTTCGTGCTTCGTGCTTACTTGGCCTATCCATGTGAACGAACGGGTGTGCTCCGACTCTGAAGGGAATCATCGTACAATTGACTTATAGTTCCGTGCAATTCCAATGGTCGAATGCTGAATCATTACGGCGGTCGCCCGATGTGTTGAAGGCTCCCGGAAAACTGGAGAGGCGCGGAGATAGAACGTTGAGACAGTCTACTGTTCGACTGTATCAGAACTGTAAACTCTGCCAGTAATCGTCACATTGATTCACGGGTACCTACGGAACCTTGGACCTCGAAGGTCTGAAGGTCTAATGTTCTGGCGCACACCTGGCCATATCCCGCAAGAGTAGCTTGGCCAAAGATAGATCGTGCGCACAGGTATAAGAGCGCTTCTTCTCGCGGTCTACTTCTCCTCTCGTTCTATCACCTCTCACGCTCTTTCACTCTTTCAGCAACGCAGTCGAGCAGGCATCGGCCATCACACTCCCTCACCCTTTTCTTGAGGCAAAGACAAAGATAATCACTCTACTGCACTCGGCCAATCGCGGACGAATCCACTCGACCACAGGACCGTACTGCCACAAAACAACAAAAGCAATAGCAATAGCAAAATGCGCGCAACCACACTCCTTTTCCCAGCGCTAGCGCTCCTCTCACGCGCCGCAGCCCAAGCAGTCGACGCATGGCATCTTGACACGCTATATACTCTGGCCACAGAACGGCTCGATCCCATTATCAGCCCTAATGCCGTTTCGGGCCATGTGCACCGGATCCTGGGCGGAAGCGAGTTTGGCGCTAATTACAATTACGACCAGTATGACGGTGCGAGCTGTTCTACGGCTGCGGTTCAATCTGATAAATCCAATTGTACGTCTATCCTCCTCCGTCATGATCATCATCTTCGTCAGCATCATCATCCGAGTGAAGAGGTGATACGGCTCAGCTGACTCCGATGATGCGTTTGATTCGACAGACTGGATGCCGCAGCTCTTCTGGATGGAGAACAACACGTACACCCCGCTCAAAGCCGGGACGCGATTCTACTACTTCCTAGCTAGGAACGTGAGTACTCCCTGTGCACATCGACAGCAATCACTCCTTCCCATCAGCACCTCCAAGTTTCCGTCGAAGTGAGAGACATCTAGCTGACTTATCCTTCCAAAAACTGCGACGCAGAACGCCATGACCCCGGTCCAAGCGTTCCCGAAAGGTCTGCGGATGGTGATCGGTAACCCCAATGCCAAGACGTATGCCGACTCTGGCTTACCTACCGCCGCCACGGGCTTTATCTGCCTTAATCAGCATTTCTCCTCTCCCACTCTTGACAAGGTTGGTCCTGCCACATCTGCCGTCCTGCACTGCTGATGGATTATGATGGATTAGGCCGGACCGGATTTCAACTTTGCCACTGACTGCCCTATGGGTCTTACGACCACCATCAAGTTCCCGCCTTGGTGAGCCTTTTCGCTGTCCGCCTTGTCCCGTTTTCGTGTTGGTAGCTGACGCAGATATCGTGGTAGCTGGGACGGAGTAAACCTGTACAAATCCGACGGCTCACATATGGCCTACACGGACAACTTGCTATACGGGTCCTGTCCTTACTCGTGGGTTGCCACCACGGTCTCTCAGGGGTTTGGCGAGACGCATGACACTGATGCCATATCACTGTGATCTGTCCATCGCAGGCACCCGATCAGACTCCCGGCTATCATGCTGGAGTACGTGTGGCAGACTTACACATACCGTCCTGGAGTCGCACTTGCTGGTCACCTCACGTGGGCCAACGGCGACACCACTGTGAGTACCCTCAGCAGACCTGCATCTGGTCATAGTGGCCCGCTGACAAAACATGTCTTGTTAGGGCTACGGTATTCACGCTGATTTCGTAAGTCCTACCTCCTGATGTTGCATCTCCTGTTTTTATGCAAGCTGACTCGACTGCAATAGGTCAACGGCTGGGATGTGGATGTTCTCAATCAAGCGCTCACCGATCCCAGTTGTGTTGGCCAAGGTGAAATGTAAGTGATCTGTCGTCGCAAAGCGGATCATACTGACTCGAACCTCCCTACTAGGACAATGACTTCGTGTCCTGTCCTTGCTGCGAAGATGAACAGCAATGCCGCTGTAGCGTGCAAGCCGCAACGTGGCAATCTCGAGACGTATACGGATAATGTGGCTCTCAGTTCCTTACCAGGCTGCAACATCCCATGTAAGTCCGCTATCGATACTTGTGGAGGGTAGCAATAGGATTCTGACTCCTATTCAGGGTCATCCGGAACCAAGCCCACTTGCAGTTCAGCTGTGGCCACCCCGTCGCTCCCTAGCGCGCTTACTGGTACGGACGGATCCCTTACTTATCCAGGCGGCACGATAAACAGCCCTCCGACGACCGGCACCACCTGGTCTCGCATGGGGTGTATTGGCGGTCAAAGCACTTTACAGTATATGATCCAGTACACCGACTCGGCATTGACCGTTGCCAAATGTACGGCGTACTGTACTGAATGGGGCATGCCTTATACTGGTGTAGTGAGTATCATTTGCATCGCTATTGAATGTTTGGTGTGCTCGCCAACATGTATATATAGTACTATGCTGACACAGAGGAATACAGATTTCGGGGTCTTATTGCCAGTGTGGAACTGGTTTCGACACGAACGCCTTTGTCTATCCCGACTCGAATTGCAACTCGGCATGTAGCGGTGCGTCCATACTCGCCGTCACCATCTGCACGCTGCGAACTTGATCGTGGCTGACGTTGACTTGTTGCTGTTTCGTTGTGCAGGTGACGCATCAGACACTTGTGGCGGTAATGGCAAATTAGAGCTATTCATCAACCCATCTTCAACCAAGATCAACCACAACGTCGCCGCGTCCTCGGATCCGCAGTATATCGGGTGTAGGCATGACGGCACTAACGGCCGGGCTTTGAATGGCTCGTATATCAACTACGGTCAAATGACCGTCGAATGGTGCAAGAACCAATGTACGGCCCAAAAGTACAGTTTGGCCGCTATTGAATTCGGGCATTCTTGTATGTGCGGCAACGACTGGGCGTACGGTGGCGGAATGCCTCAGCCGCAGTCCCTGTGCTACACTCCTTGTGGTGGTGAGTGTCCTATCTCCGTGGTTGAGGCTATCACTCGAAAGGTATACTGGTGCTGATGAGATTGTTGGCGCTACAGCGAACAGCGCGCAGATATGCGGCGGACCAGGAAACACCATCTCAGCATACAACCTGACCATACCAGCCGGGACCACTAGCTCTAGCTCAAGCTCCAGTGCGAGTTCAATCGCCACATCAGTGATCAGCAGCACTTCCAGCGCCAAGTCGAGCAGCTCCAGCGGCGCTAGTAGTTCTAGCGCAGCAAGTTCGACTTCGGGTGCAGTGACAGTCACGCAGACTGTGACTGTGACCGTCTCTGCGGCTTGTAGTAGTAGTACCAACAAGGCCCGGCACCTCGCTCGAAAACTCCGACACGTGTTTTGAGCGGGTCCTCACGGTACTGCGACCGGTTAGGGAGTACTACTCGATCTGATATCGATCAACTTGGCCACACCTAGCAGCCCTTCTTTGTTTCTGTTCTACTTTTTCTTCTGGGTTATAGCTCCACGGTTCACTCTTTCAAAAGCGCTTCCGCGTCAACCAACTTGACGCAGAGCGGCGAGCATTATGCTCCAATTCGTATGTAGAGTCAGTTTTATGTTGTACCACCACACTCTCTATCCATTCATCAACCAAAAGGACAGTCATGCTTCTTCCCGGACTACCGCTCAGCCCACCATGCATTATTATCACTTTACAGATCAAGCCATGCAATCCTCTGCGCCAAGTAAACCTATTGCATTCAACTCAAGTTGGTCATGACGACGTACTACCCGCCAAAGCCTCCTTCTCTTCCGCGCTCAAACCGCTGCTTCCTACACCAGACTTATCGTCCTGAAGTAGCGCAAGCTCTCTCTTCAGCTGACGCCTCCGGCTGTCCGCCTTGAGGACCTTCGTTTTTAGCTCATCCGTCATCGTGGGGGTCTTACGGCTTTTGACGATGAAGGACTCCAGCTCGCGGATCCTACTTTGCATCTCTTCTGCCTGCGATCTGGAACTTGACTTGGTTGATGGTTTGGCCGGCTCTTCAAGTGGCTTTCCGATGGTGGCACTAGACTCCTCTGAGCGTGTCTTGTCGTCAGGACTCGACTTGGAGGCAGTTGACTTCTTCTCCCCTCTCGCGGGACTGTCTTTGCTCTGTAGTGCAGCGAGCCTCTTTCGTAATTCCGCCCGTTTCTCTTCCGCTTTGTTCAATTTAGCCTTCTGCTCCTCTGTAGGATCTTTGATCTCGCGATACTTGCGTACATAAGCGTCCATCTCTTCAAGCTGGGCCGCCATTTGTGCCACTTTCGGATCAACCGTCTCCTTTCTCTCGTCGTCACCTTTCACCTTTGCGCTACTCTTCTCCTTCGATACTCGCTCCTCACTGACACTCTCAGGCTTATCTGATGACTTGCTGCTTGAGGTGCTGCTTCCTTCTTTGGCTGCTGAAGCCGATGTCGAGAAACCCTTGGACTGCACATCGCGATTTTCCCCCTTTGTAGAACTCGAAGTCGAACTTAAAGAAGCACGAGCGATCTCTGTGGCGACCGGATGTGGCGCAGGTCGTGTAGTAGACCCCAGCGCTTTCTCATTCTTGTCCATGTGCTGCCAAGCGAAGAAAAGCAAGAGCAGAAACCCAAGTTGCTGGTGGACTGCGAGCCAATCATACCGTCAGCTTCCTCTATGTAAAATAGCGTTGTGGCACATACCGTTGTAGAGCAAGACGCAAAGCAAGCCTTGGCTGATGAGCGTCGCTTTCTCACTTCATCCAAGTTTATCGTCAGCTCTTCATCAAGGCTGCTGGAGGTGAGATCTCACATCTGTGGATTCAGAGGGATCGGCTTCAGAGTAGCTGGCGGAGCAGTGCTGGAACGAGAGCCGGCGGCAGCGGGGTCAGCTTTCGCTTCTTCCTCTTTCTTCTTAGCTTTGGCCTTAGCTTCCGCCTCGGCTTTCAGCTTGGCTCGTTCCTTCTGCTTTGCCTGCTCTCTGTCCTTGTCCCTATCGTCACTCTTGTCTTTCTCGGCGTCTTGAGTCAAGCTCTTGGTAGACGATGAAGCAGATGAGCTAGCCTTTGCCTCGTTACTCGCATCTGTGTTGCCACTCCTCTCCGCCTTCTTCCGCACCTTCTCTTCCTCTTTGACCTCGCTTTTGCTCTTCCCAATATCCTTCTTCTCCTTCTCCTTCACTTCCGTTCTCTCTTGATCACCACCACCTTTATCCCGCTCCTTACCTTTCGATCCAGCCTTCTCGCCCTTCTCGTCCTTCTCGTCCTTCGTGTCCTTATCTTCAGGAACCTTCGGGACAGGGGGAGGAGCCATGATATGTTCCGCGTTCCTCGGGACGTTATCCCACCAAAGGCTATTCCGGGGATGATGGGGCTTCGGATGGAATCCATGTGGGAATGGAACCAGTGTAGGCTTCCAGCCTCGCATCGTTATGAAGTAGTTATGGTGTATGTTCTTCTTCTGTTTAGGCTTTTTCTTACTTCTCTTCAGTGCAGATTTCAGCGGACGATAGTCGCCTGACATTAATGCGTCCTCTTCGCCGCTGTTGTCCGCTGTCTCCGGCTCCGTCTCTGTCTCTGAAGCCGACGCCGAAGTGGAGGACGTCGAGCCATCGATGCCAGAGCTATCTACCTTGTCTTTGCTTGGTTTTTCTGTACTCAGATTCTTTTCCAGCTTATCATTCGTGCTTTCCTTCTTCTCTCCTCTGCTTTGCCGCGCTTTGTCCAGCTTGTCAATGGTTTTCTCTGTTTCCTTGACATCGTTGTTGACCTTGGACGCAGACGAGTCGCCAGGTCTTTCCCCTTCCATCCGCCCTTTCCCTTTATCCCTACATCAGATCGTCAGTGCCCATCAGCCGTGTGCTGTACGAGTGACGGTACCCACGCTGATCACTCACCCGCTTGGAGCCATCTCCACCTTACTGCTCCGTGAGGTATTCGGATCAGCGTCCGCCTTTTTGATTTTCTGAGCGTTTTCGGATTCAGTGAGCTTTTCTCCACTTCTCCTCTCCCTGCGAATGTCGGTAGGCTCTGTGCTTGATCTTTCGCTGTCGTTGGACATTTCCTGCCTTCTCTCGCGTGGACTGGTCTCACTCTGCGCTGGTTTCTTCTCTTTCCCGCCTGAGCCAGATTCAGAAGTGGAAGTTGCCGCTTTCTCTTCGTTGTTAGAAACTGTTCTTCGGGGCTTGCTCGACGTCGAATCGGGAGGTTGCGCTGCTTCGGCCGTTTTGGCTTTCTCTGTTCGACTAGAACTTGGTTCGTCCTTGCTTCTCGTTGAAACTGTGGGCGGCTCCTCCCTTTGCCTCTCTTCCCTTCGCTCCGGGATGGTGCCGGCAGTGGATGGAGAGGACCTTCTTCCTGTGGCTGGAGGAACAATCGAGCGATCCTGCCAAGGAGGCCAAAAGAGGTCCCAAGAGTCTTTGAGCCGTACCTTCATCTCAACCGGGACGACCATCACCGCCAGATTCACAGCAAGAAGTACAATGGCTAATGTCAGTGGGCTAAGAGCTTGTAAAGGGTCAAGCAACTCTCGGATGGAAGTGAGCAAGCTATCAGGTCCAAGAGCTCGGACACTTCGCGAACTGTCAGCAGCAGAGATGAGAGGTTGCGACGGGAGCTGCTCGTTGTTGGGCCCCGCTTGCGAGTGTGTGTCGTTGAACGGGGAATCTGTCGGAATGCCGCTGTAGGATGTGGGCAGCTGAGACTGGGGCAGCTGAGACTGGGGCAGCTGAGGGATCAAAGTCAATACAGACGGTGGTGTCTGCAACGCTGCAACAGCAGAGTCAGCAG
Organism: Cryptococcus sp. GC_Crypt_5; assembly: GCA_026538355.1. Classification (NCBI taxonomy): domain Eukaryota; kingdom Fungi; phylum Basidiomycota; class Tremellomycetes; order Tremellales; family Cryptococcaceae; genus Cryptococcus; species Cryptococcus sp. GC_Crypt_5. The sequence continues at coordinate 52,244 of JALPBZ010000069.1, forward strand.
GGTTGAGCTCATTTCCTGCGTAATACAACTGAGAAGCGCCCTACCCACCTAGGCCGATGATGACCACAGCAGCGACACCTTGCTCTAGAGGTCCGAATAGCCTGTCATATCAGCCCTTGCCGAAGTGTGGACCCACCTCTCATTGCTTCGCTCGAACCACGTTGCGACGCGGCGTTGGTAATGTGGGATCAGCACGAGTGGTTCCAGGAAGAACGGCAGGGGCATCGTGACGAATCAGCGGAAGTAGATAGAGAGAGAGTACACAAGTAGAGCGCTGAGCTGTATGGGTGATACCCACAGCGCACTGAACGCACCGAACGTCAAGCCGATTGGGCTGAAAAGAGCAGGGCACAAAGGATATCCAACTAACTAAGCCCAATGAGTGCCACCTCGGTATGCGCCACACGCTCTCCACGTGGAATTGACTTTTGATTTCTTCGTGTCTTCGCACGCGTCAAAGGTACAATGACGAAACAGATGATGTGTCTGCATGAACGAGAAAGGGGGAACGCGGTTCTAATGACGCATCACTCGTGTGCTGGCTCGGGGTGATTGCTCTCTTGGTCATCGCAGCTGCTCGCCAAGCATTGTATAACACCCACTTGACACGCTCGACCCTTCATAGCGCAGACCACACCGTCCACACCTCACCGTCCTCCACTCAAGATGGACCCTGCGGCCGACGCTGACGCCGCCGACACACCGTCATCCTCCTCTCAAGTACCTTTACAGCCGCTGAGAAACCCAAAATACCGACACATCTCCCGCTCAGCAGCCAAGCGCGAGTCTGTGCAATTGCTGGGGTCCATCAAAGACCTCCAATTACATTTCTCTCGAGCGGGGCTAGAACATCGAGCTGGTGCCGGTGCTGGAGTCAAGGGATCCAATCTCGGACTGTCAAGCCTGGGCGAAGACGACGAGAACACGGGATTGGAGAATCGGCCTCCTTCAGCTACTGCGTCCTCCGGAGAGGGCTCTGGGTCTAGGGCAGCCAGGGAACGCAGGCCGTGGAAAGAGGTGGACCTGCCTCGTATCGATCCTGAGACGGCAAGAGGCGAAGCTCGGCAAATCGTCAATACCGTCCGGGGTCTCTGGGGCCTATCTGTTCCCGTCAGCCCGACTGCATTTACCTCGCTTCCGTCCTCTCGGAGTCTCTACTTCCCACCTTTGGGACTGGCAGATGCAGCTGAGGAGCACAGAAGTTCAGAGGACATCCGATCAGCACTCGTGACTACCGCTCAGTCCATCAGACGAATTCGATTTCTGGCCCTCTCCATCTCCCACCAAGCGCAAGGTCGCAAAGTCTCTGGTAACTCGGCGCTGTCGAGCAGACTTGGCGCCAGCGCGAAAGGCAGGAGCAGCTTCTCCACACCGTCAAGGCCTGGCGGGTTGCCTCGTGCCGTATCTCAGGGATATGCTGGAAATGAGAGGAAGTCAAGTCTAGGTCGAGCAGATGAGACCAACCAAGACGATGTGCTGGCCGATCTTCGAAAGGCTGCATTGGAGATTCTCGCAAGTCTACGTGCGCTGGAAGAACGTCTGAGAGTCCATTTCGATCAGGAGGAGACGCAAGTACCCTTGCCCACTTCACCAGACGACCACGAAGCACTACCTCCTCGAGAATCATCGCTCGATGGGGCTGGTCCATCGGACAGTACAGGTACAGAGGATACTGGCGCTCCGGTACCCATATACGCTGATCCCGAAAGTAGCTCGGAACAGGACAACGAGACACACGATGCCTTTGACGAGGACGAGTACAACCTCAATGCCATGGCGCAGGAGAACGAGAAGCATTCGGAGACATGGGAAGAGCGGCTAATTTCCGAGGATAGGGAGTACAAGGTGCTTGACGATGGAGAATGGGAGAAAGAGGCGAGGGGGACTCGGGAAGGGATTGGTAAATGGGTCGGAGTGGTGGAGAGGCTGTTTGTCGTCAGTGGTGTTGGCGAAGTGGCCGTGGTGGAGCAATGGGCGTTAGAAGAGGAATGGGAAGGCAGATCGCTTGGTGAGTAAAGAAGCATTTTGTGGTACAGGCGCTGATAGATGTGTTCAGAACGCTTGCGCTCCTTCCTTATAGGGTATCTGCCGTCCGAGCTCGCACTGCATATCCCGCCAATGGACACGAATGATCTCGAGGAAACATCGCTCTCGCGCCTGTCGTGAGTATCCTCCAACCATGCTGCCCTGCGCACCTCCTCGCGATGGCTCTCCTTCAGTATCCTTCCAAGCTGACTGTCGTCTCCACCTGCTTCATACAGAGACGGCCAGCTCCTGATCCAAGCGTACAACGCTGTCCTCCTCTCGTCATCCAAGCCATGGGGATTCATCCCTGAAGAGGACGTGCATGATACATTGACACTCGCATCGTCGAGCTTTGATGAAGCTACGCCGACTAGCGAAGAAGGGCGAAAGAGTGAGAGGGAATGGACATTCAGGCGGGTCGGAAATCTGACTTGTTGGGCAGCGTGAGTTCTCTCATGGAAATAGTACTATTGTGTCCCAGTGCTAACAGCTTGCCAAATCGCAGTGGTCTGAGGCATCGATATCATATTCCTATCGCCATGCCAGCATCGTCAACTTCCTCGTCGTTCCTCCCGGTCCCTTCGGCTCAACCGACGCGTACTCCATCTCCAGCATCTACAGGAGCTCGCACTTCTCTCTCGCCGAGGGAAGCCAATATACCTTTGGCACCTGTGACGAGCCAAGCACTTCCCAGCAAAGGCAGGGAAAAGGATGTGCCGAAAATCAAATTTGATCCGATGGTCGTAGCGAAACGAGCCGACGGATGGCAGACGATGTTACAAGCTGTCGCGATTCGATGGATGGAGGAGGCAGCCAGGGAGATGCGGCAAGCGCACACCCGGGTGGACCGGGGTGGTCTTATCTAGCGTTTGGATACACGAGAGGGAAGGGGCAGGACCACGTTTCGGTGCTATTACGGTTCTATTACGACTATTATGATCTGCGACTACATGAGCATCTGCATGAAATCAACCTGCATATATTTCTTGTCGTCGGTGGCGAAGCCTCAACAAAGCTTCGCGTTATGGTCCTCGAGAGCCATACACAGTCGTAGCGCTACACGTCTGACATTGATGTGTCTAGGATATGGTACAGTAAGGGGATACAACAACGGTGCACGATATTCTTGCTGGCGCAAGACACGGCATTCGGTCTTCCAGAAGAGATCTAGAGTGATAACTACTGCCCACGCTTACCAGCAGTGGCCAAACAGCCTTCTACTACTTGCAGGAGGTGCTTGTTCTCCAGGGCCGCCTGCACGCGCTCTTTATCGTTCAGTTGCTTGTTGACCGCATGCTCAGATTGGTGAGTACCCGATTTGATCCTTATGTCCACTCTATATCTCGGCGGCAGCGCTCGGAGCAGTCTAACGCGGAGCGATAATCCTAAAACGGTCATCATACATCAGTCTGGCATGCACGATGACTTGGAAGTCTGGGCCGGAAGGCGGACTAACCTATGAGCGTGGACATGGAGCAATGGGGGATGGTGGGTGTCAGATATACTAGGACGCGATTACCGGCCACTTGGATATCCTCAGGATTGACTACTCGCAGCTGTTCCAGCGAGACGGGATGCTCGGGATCAGTTATGGACCGTAGAAGGTCTATATCATGAAAAACGAAAATGGATCAGCTCAATTCTGCTCATCCTTCCAAAAGCAAAATACGCTATCAAGGCATGAACGCCAGCATGGCAACTAGACTCACCGTATACTTCCTCAGCATCAATCTCCTCTCGCTCATCATCGCTTCCGCTGCCACTTCCACTGCCGCTAGCAACTACCTCCTCATCCAGGAACTCATCGTCGTCCCCGTTCCATAAAGCTTTTGGTGAGGTTAGATTCGCCGCTCGGTGTCGATTCCTCTGATTGGTAGAGGAAGAAGTCGGGGCGAAGATCGTAGGGTTCGAGTTGTCCAGTTGGCGTGACATCTTGCTGGTACTGCTGGCGTCGTCTGCTGCGTCAAGTTTAATGATTTATACGCTGTAGACACTCAAGTATCGATGCTTGCTGTAGAGACGCTTTGCTAATCGACAGTTAACTAACTTACTTCTTCGTGCAATGAGACTGTAACTCGCTTATCACTTGTATGTAAGCATATCAAAGGAATCAGTCACCAAAATGCCACGTCGGATAAACGCTTTGGTGAGCGAGGGAGGGACAATTCTAACGTTAGTTTCCGTCCCTTTCCGACTGTAGGATACACCAATTACACCACTCCTCTTTGTATACACAGACACAAATCCACTCTACACCTCGTCGCATCTCACTACCACCCCAACACCAGCAGCAGCAGCAATCACAATGGCCGAGGAAAAGTGAGTGTCTTCTATGCATGTGCATCCAGGTGGCCGAGCTGATACATCGCAGGACTTACGTTGTGAGCTAGCTACCTTCTTATCCCGACGCGGGCATATCCCCCTCTCTACCCCACATGACCGTCCACTGACTGACTATCTCGACTTTCGCCTACCTGCGCCACAGCTCCAAACCGCTGGTTTCGAGTGAGTCCCTTCGATCCAATCCTGCAGATTGTCAGAGCTACGTCGCTAATGCCATTTCGCAGCGCCCGATTCCCTAACCAGAACCAGACCAAGCACTGGTGCGTTCACTATCTATCAATTCACTCTAGCGATTGGAAGATATCGGTGGAGAGCACGGATGAAATGGAGGAATAGATGCTGACTTTGTGATGTGCTGATCGCCTGTTATCTTAATCAGCTGGGTACGTCTCTTTTGCGCGAGAATGAACTGCACGATCATAACGCTAATAACAACCATTATACATTTCTGCCTATAACAATACCCTTACCCGACTCCCGACTCGCCCCCCACATTATATTCACTCTCTGACACGATCATTCCTTCACTCGCCCGCCCGCCCCGCAGCAAAACTACGTCGACTACCACAAATGCGTCAACGCCAAGGGAGAGGAGTTTGCCCCTTGCCAGCAATTCAAGAAGGCCTACCGATCTCTTTGCCCTAGTAAGTGACTATTGCCATCGAATCTCCGAAGAGATGGTGGCGGAGATACGCGGGGAGATTAGGGGCGCGAAGGATGCGGCGCAGCGGATGTACATGTTCCTTGAGAATGATAGATTCGAGGGGCGCCGATGGATACATTTAAAAGACGAACCTTGCTGACCATGCTCTTCACTTCACTTCAATTCCAGACGAATGGGTGAGCTCTCGTTTCATGTACATTGTCAGCACGAGCCCATGCTGACGATCACTTTCACTCCATAGGCTGGCAAGTGGGACGAGCAGGTCGAGGCCGGCACTTTCCCCGCTTCCCTCAAGCCATAATTGCATAGCTGGTCGATCAGAGGACGTAGAGTGTGGGAGCGTGGGGAGCGTGGGAGTGTGGAGTCAATGTCGGAATCACAGATGTAGATCTTATATATGGTAAACCTGTGATGAAGTCATAATCGGGGCAAAAGCATGCATTGGTGGAGAGGTCGCTAAAGGTCACAGCTAATGGTTGTTACCCTGTTCAAACGGACAAGGCACAGAGCATTCGGAAGAGACAGAACGAGCTGTGGATTGATGATTACTGATCTCGCAAGTCGCGCACAGCGATTCACACATTCTGAGCCAGACCGAGGGATGAAAGGATGAAGGCAGAATACATCGCAGAATCACCAAGGACAGCCAAGAACATCACCACTCGTACTATTCGTATTTCCAAGATCGACCAAGAAGGTATCAAGAACAAGTATATCTAGCTATCGTACCGTATTGTATCGTATATTGATTGTCACTGCAACAGGGCTTATATCGCCTGAGTACTCGAGCGTTTCCAACATCATCGCGATCCGCGATCAGCCTTGAGCACTGCCCGCGCTCTCCCCGTCTTCCTCTACGAATATCTCGTGATATTTCTCTAGGATCGTTTCGATCGCCTGCGTTCATCCAAAACAGTCGTCAACATACGTTATGGTCTAAGAGCCAGTGCCTGATGATGACTTTGATGGCTGACTCACCTTGCACTGGAAGCTCATATGTTCCAAGTTCAAGCCACCTTCTTCTGGCGGTGCGCCCAATAGCGTGGGACCAAAGACGATACTGAGGTTCGAGACCGACATCTGATTCACGGAATCTTTCCTTCTTACTCTACAAGCGAAGGCGGCACACGCATTAGCTTCTCGCAGAACCATTACTTGGGCTTGATCGAGATATAGAGAATAGCAGACTCACCGGTCAAGATGCGCCATGAAGAATTTGAGCGTGGCATAGTTCGGATCTGGGAGCTCGTTGACTTGCTCGTGCAGTCGGATATGGCGTAATCGGTCGTTTTCGTATCCTGCGACATGACCACGATCAGCACCATTCTCCATTCATGTCTACTAGATCCTCCGCTAGAGAGACAAAGCTGTTTCAGCCCCGTATCGCAAGACTCACGAGCAGCTTCGATGAACGAATGATACAGCCCATACGTTAGGAGCGGTTCCGGCAATTCACGGAACCAGAGTTTCAAGGCTCCTGAAACGACGTTGATATCGGAACTCCATTCATCTGACATGACATCGGTGTTGTCGACGTCTGCGGGAGAGATGAGATATCAAGATGTCAGCGTCATCCGGCGGTGCCAGGATCGCAGGCAAGAGCGTCGACTCACCCTTATCCAGAGCGTGCTTGAGCGCTTGTACCCTAGACGTCATTCCTGATAACCTGTATATTCCCATCGAGTCCAGACCTATTTGTTGCAGGTACTTGCTCAGCATATCGTTGCTATCTCACGCTGACGGCCAAATGCTCACCATAAGCATCTATAGCCTGCGCACACTTCTCCACGACCCGCGGGACCTCCACACCATCTCTGGCGAGCTGTTCACCGAGATCCACACCAAATGTCGCTCCGCCTGCTGAGGGTATACCAGGAACCGCATATGTCTCAGGTATAGAGACCTGCTCGGACTGCTGTTGTTGTCCGACGCCGTTGGTCTGTGCGGTGCTCGTCGTTGAGTATGGCGTGGTAGAAGTTGATGGAATGGAGATTTGGGATACTTGGGAGGTGTGTGAGGACTGTGGCGCAGTGGACGCTGCGGCCATGGCGTCGGCATTCCGCTGGACGTGAGGGGGCAGCGGTGGGAGCTAGACATCGATGTCAGTATGTGAAGTAGTCATATCATGGATTTGACTCACGAAACCCTCCTCATACGGTCCTTCCCGCCTAGGCCCACGCGGCGTTCCCCTAGCCACAGCGTAATTCTGCATGTACGACTTAAAGTCTGACCGGTTATCTATCGACTCGAAGATTGTCTTCAAGCCAGGACCTATTGAGTCGTCAGCTTGTCACGCTTATCGGAGGCCGGTAGCATTCGCAAAGCTGCTCACCCTCGTCTGCCGCGCTCATTGGATTGAGCAGAGTGCCGTCGCTGACGATTGTCGACTCGTAGAGGAAAGCAAAGCGCGTAAGATGGTACTGTGTTCCCAGGTCAAGCTCGTCCGCACATTCCTTGAGCAGCTATACCGCATTATTAGCTTCTTGGACATTTGGGGAACTCAGCATCTCGCCGACTCGGCAACGTACTCTGAGTATCTTGGGTAATTGGAAGTTGAAGTATTCCTGCCTCAGCGCCTGACTCTCCAGGACCGCCTTTCTGAACGTTTCACTAGCTTGCGCCATCCTCGTCCTCACATCATCCTCTTGACGCTGCATCGATCCGACTCCTTTTCCCTTGAACAGCAACCCTCCTTTGGTCATGGCTTTGCCAAGAGCGCGCTTTCCGCCGCCTGATGGATTGCCGGACGTGCTCGTCGATGAGGATGAAGCGGAAGAGCGCATGCCAGCGTCTTTGAACGATTCGCCTTCTTTGGCCACGAGCAATCTTTCCAATTCTTCTGCAGTAGCGTCGAATCGACCTTTGGCCTGGGAAGATGCCCGTCAGCATCGCGGCGTGAAACTTCATCCGACATCTCTGTTGACACGACCCACCTTGTCCATGACCATCTCGCTCTCTTGGAGGATGCCCTGATATCTCGCGCCATTGTCTTTGTGCTGTCCACCGAGCAGGTTAGTACATCTTCGTGAGATACGCAGACTAGTACTGACAATCTTTCGCATCTTCTCTCCTTCCCTCGCCAAGCCGAGAAGTTCTTCACTCATTTCGTTGAGACGTTGCGAGAACCGAAGGCGGTTCTGCGCTATTTGATCTTGCAACTTCAGCGAGCCTTGATAAGCATTGACGAATGATCTGCGAACGAGTATCTCATCAGCAGACGAAAAGATGAGTCGAGTCGAGGTAATGGTGACGTACCCTGCCTTGCAATCGGCTCTGGAGTAGGTGTCGCCAGTCGTCCTGACTAGCTCGACGATGGACCGCGCGTATTTCTCCTCTATCTCTGCTCGTGAGCGGAAGAAGACCGAGACTTGCTATTGGGCGGACGACACTGTCAGCTCGCGTGTATATTGGAAGAGGTCGATGCGCGTTGACTCACTTTGCAAGAAGCAATAGACTGCTTGATACGATCCGCTAGTAATGGCAATGCGCACTATCGAATGATCAGTCCTCCACATCTGTTCCCGCGACAAGCGTACGTGACTCACGTCCATATCGCACAACCCTCTCAGTATACCTTCATCGAAACCGACCGGAACAACATCTTCCGGCGCGGCACCTCTTATACTTCCCAAACTACCCATTCCGCCACCTAAGCCGGAGGAATGTCTGCGCTCATTAGACAGACTTGGCCGATGCGCATGTGTCTGTGGTTGCGATTGGGCTTGGGGTTGGGGTTGGGGTTGAGAATGTGACGGTTGAGGTTCAGGTATAGGGTCGGAGTTCTGTCGTTGTTGCCCTTGTCCTTGTCCTTGCCCTTGGCCTTGACCTTGGGCTTGTGGTTGAGGGAAGTAGTGTGAGTGGTTCGAGGCGTTTGGCGTGTTCGTGAGTGAGGAAGACGCCTGGGGCTTTGTTGGCGAGGTAGCCTGGTATTCTTGCGCTGTCCGCATACAACGAATTATCAGTTGATATATTGTGACACGCGCAAGAGCCTCTGACACGCTGCATTGATAGCATGAGCCGATGAGTAGACTCACAGTATTGTCGACCCCTGAACCCATGTCCGCTCTCCCCATCCTCGGGACGCTTTACATCGACATACCCGTCCGGAAACTGCTCCATCGTTTAGACCGAGGCACCCGCTAATCAAGACAAGAGTAGCAGAGCAATCTAGAACAAAGCGTTGATGTCCAAGATCTCGTGGCGACCCCGATGGATCAAGTGACTATGTGGGAGCTGCCAATCGATGCTTAGAAGGTGATTTGGAGGTGAGGCATATGATGTGACGGCTCGGCACAAGATGGCGGGCGAGGATAGGCGTACTCGAACTCGGACGGATGAAGGCTCTTGATGAACGTGCGAGCGTGCACTATCACGCGTACGCAGCGAGGGGATATGTCGCGTCTTAGCCGACAATAGTGGTGCTTGGTGATGCGCCTTATCGACGTCTAATGTATGGGGACAGAGGGTCGAGTAGGCAGTACGGATGATCTCACAGCATTCAAGCATTGTAGCGTTGTTCACGCGTGATAGTGAAGCCGAGGAATGTATCGAGAGCGGAACCAAATTCCACTCAGTGGCACTGGCACCGTTCAGACGTTCATGTCGTATACATCATTACTTATACGGCAACGTCAATGTCCAGGAGGGAAGCAATGTCCAGGAGAGTCCAAAATAGTGAAGAGGAGAGAGGGGGTAAGTGTTAAATGAACGAGATGGTCTATGTAGCGCTAATAGGGACAAACGTGTATCTGCGTATACTGCTCAGATCTCACTGAATTCAAGCGGAAACACATTGGCCAGAGACCAATGCAAAGTCCGTCTCACAAGCGAACGCTTGACATTCACCGTTTGAGCAGGTCGCAGCGCCCGCAATCACACCAGCGGCGGTCGTGCAGCTGGGTATTGGCAGTCAAAGGTCAGCCGAAGTTCATTCGCTTTTTCAACCGAAGGGTCTTACTCCGAGCCAATGATGGACGTGGCATTGGAGGCGACGCCGTACTCGCCGTAGAGACAGCCACCACACGACTCGAGCTCGCTGCGAGTGTCGATGCACTTCAGACGCAAACGGGATAGCAGATCAGCGGACTGATCCAGACAACGCTCAAAGAAGGTAGGAAAGTACGCACCTCGTAAGCGTCCGCATCAACAACGTTGCAGGCGGTGAGACCAGTAGGGCAGAAAGTCTGACCTGGCGAGTCCACTCGCTTGAGCGCTGGCGGTGTGCGTGTAGGTGTACCAGGTCTGGACACCACATGTGGTTGATGTACCGCCAGTGATGGTGTTGCCCTTATTGCATCTGCACTGGAATTCGCCGCTGGAAAGAGGCTCGAACATGACGGATCCTTCGTAAGCACAGTCGGTGAAACAGGCCTCGAGCGTCGTGGTGTCCGCCGGGGCACTGCGTTTGGAATAGAGCCCAATGAGTACACGCTCCGTTTGATATGCTGTATAGTCTTGTGATGACTGATCGTCAAGCAGACAAGGGGATGGGACTGGTAGACTCACGCGTCCGTGTCCATGTTGCTATAGCATCCTGCGAATTCGAACGAGGTGGTCAGGTCGGTGACCTGTTGAAGGGCACGAGCAATGCGTCAGCGTTCTGCCATTGCCAGAAGAACAAGGATGTCGTGATGACAGGTCCCTATGACCTGAGACTACGCGTTGTCCTGCTCATCCGGATCGACTGATGTCACAGATGCGATCTCGCTTACCTCATAATCGTCGCCATTACAAGTGCCTTGACTGTCTTCCGCCGTATCGTACGAGGCAGCTGTGGGGGATTCTGTAGAGCAATAGCACCTGTTCCCCGGGTCATAGTAGTATGCAAAGCTCTGCGTTGGCGTGGTGGCAAGGCATGCGTTCTGGGTAGGGAAGGACGCGGAACGTTTTCAGCTCTCACAAAGAAGGCGCCACACGCGAAAGGGTCACACCGCAACCCACCACGCAATTGTCGTTGTCCAACTGGAGGGTTGCGCCAGGTGAACCATCTTGCAAGGTGAGCTCTCCTGTACAGCCGACATAGGTGGTGGCGGCTGCCCAAGGCGCAAAGGCTAGGAGGGGTAGGGCGATGGCAGCCAAGTTGGTGTATCTGATGTAAGTCATATTGGCTTGGTCGAGTTGGCTAGATCTGAGTCGTAGGTATGGGTGGGATAAGTAGGACGGCAAGGGGTTTGGGCGTGAGCTGGGTAATGAGTGACTGAGGTGAGTATGGGATAAAGAGAGTCTGATGAACGGGGAATGCGAATGGAAAAGAGAGAGTGGAGTCCTTGAAGGCGCTGCTTATATATCACTATGCATGTCCAGATAGGCCGAGCATTCTGCTTCTATCAGGGAAATAAACACGAGAAAGACCAAACAAACTAATCGACAGCGGTATGCCTGTCGTCGGCAAGCAAACTCAACGTTAATGGGTACCGAACATCTCTCGGATGACCAAGACGCTCGAAGTAAGCAGCATCGGAGAAGTGCTGTCACTCGGGACATGTAGGATCGCGTCAATCAGAGCCGAGAATGTGCGGAGCGGGTCATGACATGGGCAGTCATCCGCTTATGAACGGAAACGATACGCATGCCAGGCAAGGTGTGGGTGATGGGTGACGGATAGTGGGTAGTGCGACACTCCGCTCTAGCGAGATCTTCTTTTCCTTTCGGAAGGCTCACGCACTCAAGTACCTACTGCTGGTACCAAAGGCGGCGGACAGAAACTCAATAGGAGCGAGGGTCTTTGGAAAAGATATGAATTTGATGAGATCTAAGGTGCTTTTGTTCATATCGACGACATTACCTATGTGACGATAACCAAACAGAGCCCCTAAGTTCGTTACGTACAATTAATGTTCGAAATTGGCTGTACGAAGTATTGGTATGGTATCTGTTTAACGGGACGGTTATTCACCTATCCAAGCTGGACTTATCGGACGTGTAAATGGAAGCCTGGGTTATGGTTCTCCTGATTAAAGTTATTAGACGTATCGCTCTGCTCAGCGCCTCTTGGGCTTGAACAACCACTTCCCGCGGATTCATCAATGTTCGGTAGTCCTAGTGCGGTCGTACTCGTGCGCTTGATATTTGGCGTGCCCATACCCTCCGTCTGGTGACAGGCGCTCTGGGCTCGTAATTGTTTGATCGTGTGGAGATTTCAGGTGTGCTCAAAGATCTCAAGCAGAGTGACACTCGAGAACTGGGTGTCAGAACACCGCTACCGATTGCCCAAACAGCTTTCAATCTGGCTAGGCCACTTGACATCTCGTACTGGTGCTACCTATCGCACCAGATCTGATTCTGCAACATGCATAGCAGAGCTGCATAAGCACGCAATTTCGCCTTCCCAGGATGTGCTTGATCAACCGAGGTTGCGCCAGGTCTGTGACACCCAGATCAGCATTGTTTGTTTGTGCAGGTTGGGCAGGGCGATCAGCGCGTGCCTGCGGATCTCTTGGGTGATTGGTAAATTCCGGATGTTAGGCATGTCAGACGTAATTGACTATACAACGACGAGCCTATTTTACCCAAGCCTCCACCCTCGTGAACACCGTTGGCTGTCAAGACGAGGGTCATAATCAAGTATCTAATCTCTGCGAACATCGATAGTTCCCACTAATGAGACTCGTGAGAACACCATGTCACGCCCGATACCTCGTAAACCGCTAGCAGGCAAAGTCGGCTCCACTCCCGGGACCAGCAGCAGCAGCGCCGGCCCGTCTTCCTCCTCCGGCTCAGGCATCCGTCGGCCACCTCAGGCCGCACCGCGCAAAGCCGGCCAGAGGGTTGGTGCGAACGCGAAAGGGATCGAGGATGGGTATCTGTATGTTGCCGGCGTACGAGATGCGAGCAAGCGAGTAGCAGAGTACAGGGTGAGTTGCTTGTGCCTCGCATTGACAGTACTGTGCCATCGGGGAGCGGGATGATGGTGCTGTGTGATCGATTTTGCTGATATACCGCTGTTGGCAATGTAGACGGAGCAGGATGTCTGTCCTATTTGTCATACAGATAGACAATTTAACAAGAACCTGCGCTTGCTAGTCTCACCATGCTATCACAAGATGTAAGTACACCATCTCACAATCTCTTTATCTCTTGCGTTACAATCGCTAGGCTACCGTATCTCAGCTGACAAAGCCTACTTACCTCCTTCACTTACCCTTGCTTACCGTCACTCGACAAACGCACTACCGCTCATCGCGTGTCGTGATTGTCGCAGGTGCGAATCATGCATAGATCGCCTCTTCACCCTCGGACCAGAACCATGCCCTCAGTGTGGGAGAATACTGCGAAAAGTCAATTTCGCCCACCAGACATTCGAGGATCTGAAAGTGGAGAAAGAGGTCGCTGTGCGACGGCGGATGGCCGAGCAGTGAGTTAATGTCGATCGAGGGGGTTACGAACTGGCTAATGTTGAATACTGTTATGTGCAGCTTCAACAAGCGGCGAGACGACTTTGGGAGTGATAAGGAGTTTGATGATTATCTCGAGGAGGTGGAAGATCTCAGTGAGTCGCTGCGCGTCTTGCGTCAAGTTGTCTGATGATAGCCTCGCTGACGTTTGTGGTTGATCACACTAGCATTCAATCTGCTAAACGATATCGACCTGGAAAAGACTGAAGCTCGGATTGCCGAATTCACGAAGTCCAACGCGGCCCTGATCGCAGCAAACCAAGAGAAGAATGCACTTGAAGCGATGTCCCAAGCTGAGCGGGACGAGGTCGAGCGCCGCGCGCGAGAAGAGAGGATGAGGATGGTCGAAGAGGCTGGAAGGGTGGAGAGGGAGGAGGAAGAGCGGGCCAAGGCCGAGGTCATGGAGGCTTTGGTCAGTGCTCTGTGCACTTTGCCATGTAGCTACATCAGGCTGACAGGCACATCACTTCTAGGCAAGCGGCGAGACTCGCAGAGCGCGAGAGATCGAGCTTCGGGCGCGAGAAGCAAAACAAGCGCGATCGGAAGCCCTATTCAAGTTCATCCCGCCCTCACTAATTTCCCAATCACTAGGCGAAGACGACACAACGAGTCATACGCCACTATCGCCATCGTACGCAGGACCCTTCGTTGCTATCCCTTATTCGGATCCGGAGGAAGCGTCGTGGGGCGGATGGTATGACCTGCAGAGCGATTACGTGGATCGCAGAGCGGGCGTGCTTATGGTCAAAGAGGATAAAGAGGGGCGCGTGCGTGGGGGCGGATGGGATCTAGGGCTGTTCTGGGAGATGGAAGTGCGCAGTGCTGTAGAGGGATTGGGCATCGAGCCGCTTGTCTAGCTTGCCGTGGCGTTGTACGAGTAGGTCATAGTACGCTATATCGTTCCGCATGTATAAACCGTTCGGCGGCCAGCGTGCATGAGCTTGTTGTTCTCGACGTTCTTGGAAAGTCTTTTGGTCAATGTTGACTTTGCCACTTGAGGACGCGACTGTGCTCTGAAATAACGTCATACATGGAATTTCCTTTCCCAGTTGTTGATGCGGTTTCTTGAATGCAAGACATCGAATCATCACTGCTCGCTGCATCGTTGTGTTGTATCGCTTTGACACTCATCACTACAGCATACAACATCATTTCGATGCTCGGAGTGGCCATGGTATCACGCCGATGTGTTGACGCGCATCTGTACTGAGGAAGACGCGGGCAACGACAAGGGCGGGCATGGACGAGGAGTGATCATCTGTAGCGACATATCTTCGAGGACCAAGTAGTGGCAAGAGACTTCAAACCTTGGGTCAATCTCGAGTTCATTATCATGTCCACTATGAACAGTCAAAGCAGTCTCGGACTATCCAACATCTCGCCATCCGCCCCAAATAGCGGACTAAGAATAGACCAAACAACATTCCTATCACCTCCAACAAACGCTTCACACCTCAATGCCCAACCTTCAGTCGACAGCGATCCGCGAGAACAAAAATCTCCGCGACCCCAAGTCCGCTCGCACCATTCCGCGCCTTCGTTAACCCCGTTCAGGGGGACGTCCACTTCACCATCACTCCAACGATCATGGAATCCCTCTACTTCGCCCGTACCGCTCACGGGGGAAGTGGACGGAAAGAAGATCGGGCTCGGGACGGTGAGCGCTAGTCCGAGTCCTAGTCCTAGTCCGACTAAATCACAACCCCGTACTATTGGCGGGTTAGGAGTGGAGGACGGATTGAGCGAACGTACGTCACTCACAATACAGTGATACGTGGTGGCTAGTGGCATTATGCTGACGCTATTTCTCGGACGGACAGTGTACTTGTCGCACGAGCGCATCGAGCGAGATGCCGGACTGTCACTGGCGAAACGCTCGTTGGGCCTTGCGCGTAGTAGCCGGGGCAATAGCAGGGACAGAAGAGGATCAGCATCGAGAGATGACGACGGCGCAAATACTAACGGGGCCAATACCATCTCGAACCCCTCGCCGAAGAGCAAAGGGAAAGGCAAGGCAAAAACGCTCGATGTAGAAGCGGCAGAAGCGGCTCCATCGCAAAAGAGTGGATGGGGCGAGACGCTCGTCTCAGGCGCTATGACAGCGGGCGTTTTTGGCGCGGCTCTAGGCTTGTGAGTCGACCTGCCATCGCCCACTTCCCTTATGTGAGACAATGCTCACTTAATCGACTGGGCAATGCGTAGGTCGGCGTATAGGTTATGGTCAATGAGGAAGGAGCGACTGGAAGACCCGACGGACCAATCGTTAGAAGGCGAGAATGAGCCGCCGGATCGTATCACCGACTCATCGCGCAGCGAAGACAACAACCGATCAGCCAACTCAGCGCTGTCCCCTCAGCCAAACCTCGTCGATCTACCAGACATCCAGACTGCATCCACCGATGCAACCAACACTCTGGTCAATGTTGCTGAACCAGAGGGAAGAATAGAGCTTCCTCAACCGGCAGAGATGATCCCCCCGCCAGCGTACGAAGAGACCGAAGGACCTCTGCGGACGGGCATCAAAGATGACTGGGAAGAGCTTGACGAGGTGAGTATTTGTGCGCTTTGTTCATTCGTCGCTACAGCTGTACTGATGTTCTGGCAGACTGCTACGCCGTCATCTTCTCGTATACACACCACCAAGTCTCCGGTATATCGGTCATCGCGCCGTAAGCAGCATAAAGCAAGAGCCTCGCGATCAAAGTTGCCTCCGAGCCAGTCGATCTCTGTACAGAGGGGTGTACGCGCGATTCAGGTCGTGAATCATGCTTCACCTGAGCATGGTCATCGCATCAATCATGATGACGTCTTCAGCAGCCCCTCCTTGGCGCGTACCGTGACATCCGACTCGACCGTGTCGGACAACCCCTCGGCGCAGCGAACTGGAGATGTGCTGAAGCTATCGCCTGCGAGTGAACATGCAGATGTGGAAATTGACGGCGATAGCGAGACGGACGATATGGTCATGCGCCTGGACAACATGTCTACGCAACTGAATTTGCTCATCGAGCAAGGGAAAGCAGCGCTCGAATCGACCCCTGTTCTGGACTTCACATCAGGCTGGAATGAAGATGACGATCCACCACCTGACACCATTCATGACGTCTCGCAACAGATCGAAGCTGATCAAGAGCCACGATTCACGACGCCGGAGAAACAGGCCGCTCAAGAGATCACACCTAAGTCAAGCGCGACTCGACCATCCACATGCCAGAGTGGAGGCGGAAGTGGAAGTGGAAGTGGAAGTAGGATACCTGTCAGATCGTGTAGAGCAACGGGACATCAGAAGACTAGCTCATTCGGAGCTGGTTCGCGGAGACAGTCCAAGATTCCAGTCAGAAGGGAGAGTATCGGTATGAGCATGAGCACGGGAACGACGGTCGGAGAGCCGAAGTGACGAGCATCGTAGCATCGTAGCAGCGTAGCATCGTTGAGTGTCAAGGAGACAGTGCTGTGGATCTACGCGTTTGTCATCTCAGTAGAAGGATCATGGACTATCTGTATCTGTATTTGTATCTGTATTCGTCTGTAGCTCTACCTATACCATAGATCGATTGTATCAACGGACATTTCACTATAGCAGTCACCACGAGTAGTAGGTAGTATGCGATGTATGTAGTAGGATGTATCTGGAAGTACAAGGATCTCTGCCTACGACAACCCTGAGCGCTGAGCGCAGTACTCCCTGTTTTTGCCTGAAAGCAGTCACTTAGTGAGACAAGTGAGTGAGTATTGGTATCGACCAGCCACCGTTGCGTGTCTACGACGATATCAGTCCGAACCAAGCATCGAGTATCGGGTGTCACTCCAATACAGAATGTAGCAGTATGGTCATGGCCATGATGGTGTATGTCTGGGCGGATGAGTGGACGCAATCAGTACATGTCCTGCTACCTGCCTCGATTCATGCTTGATTGTTAAGTTACAGTAATCGGTTTGTGTGCTTCTTCGTTCGTGACTCCATTGTACCAGTGCTGGCCACTTGGATTCCTCTTCAACATTACTCGTACTCGTATAGACATCGCCTCGTCACCGTCACCGCCATAAAAGTAGAAACCACGCAGACGTCGACGTCGACATCGTTATCGAACAGTGCGCCAGTGCGTCACCGCCTCGGCGCCATTGGAGCCAAGCCAAGCATAACCAGCTCACGTACTGCGCCACCACGTTACGTCTCTGCCACGTTACCTTGCTCGTACCAGCATCATCTCTCCGTACCTCGTAGCTAGTACCCGAACCAGGTGGCCCGCAAGTGTACGGCAGCAAGGAGAGCAAGCCCAAAAGCCGAAAAGAGCAAGTATATTACGGTATTACGGTATTCGCACTTTGTAGCGGTGCAGCGGTGCAGCCCGCAGCCAGCTCCCCTTGCTCCCTGGCTCGTCGGCCCTGAGTGGGCTCACAGAAACAACGTCAGCGGTATTGCAAGAGCGGTGCATCATTACTTGGCACCCAGCACCCAGTCATACCAAAAATATAGGATACTGCAGCAGGATAGCAGGATAGCACTGCTGCGAGTACAGCTCGCCGCTTCAGCATTACACTTTCTATAATCTCCCTCGCACGTCTGGACAGTCACCGCGCACAAGGCTATGTCCCACTGCTGTAATCCTTCATAGACCGCATTCCGTACTTCCACACTCACAGTCCACTATCCACATCCCGCTCCCCTGCCGATCCTCGTTCGCTCGTGTCTATATTTGACCTAATTACATTCGTCATCTCCTACTGTCACTTGTACTCTCCTCTCCACTCGTTGCCACTCGTAGCATTGTAGCATATATACTGGACATTACACCACGCTCTTACCAGCAAGACAACATCGAGCCAGCCTCCGACCGCCGCTTGCCACCCACCCATACACCCGCTCGACAATGTACGCTTCATTCCTCCTCCCCTTCCTTCTTGCCTCTCCGGCTCTCGCCATCCCATCGCCCCAGCCCCAACCCCAGCCCGGCTTCACCCTCGATACAGGGATTAGAGTACCGCTCACAGCGCATACTACGAGGCAGCACCATCCTGATCTGGCGGTGCGTCAAGCATGGCTCAAGAACCAGGCTCGAGGACTGAGGAGGAAGTATGTCGATCATCTGGGCGAGAGGGGCCAGGAGTTGGCATCGAGAGATAGAGCGGAAGAGGCGAGCTTGACCAGAAGAGCGCTGGAACCCCGTTCGTCGGGCAGTATATCGTGAGTAGAGTAGCTTGCAATACAAGTTGACGTTGACTACCCTAACGACCATTGACAGATTAACGGATATCGGCATCGACGCATCGTACTCCGGCCAAGTATCAATAGGGTGAGTACGCTTTCGTGACACGACGTCCATCATAGAAGCTGATATTCCCATAGCTCCCCCTCGCAAGATTTCCTGGTCATCATGGACACTGGCTCGGCCGATCTCTGGGTGGCTGGCTCAACCTGCACTTCCTCTTCGTGCGAGGGTACAACGACGTACGATACCAGCAACTCGACGACCTACTCTACCTCAGATACTGCTTTCAACATTACCTATGGCTCTGGCGATGCAGATGGATACCTGGCTACTGATACAGTGTCAATGGGCGGTTTCACAATCTCCAGCCAAACCTTTGGTACGTTGCCACCGACATTGCATGACCAGAAAGAAGCGCTGACAGCCCTTTACAGCTGTTGTCACCTCAACCACTGCCCAGCTCATCTCCTCGCCCCTCTCGGGTCTCATGGGCCTAGCATGGAAAAGCATTGCTTCGTCGGGCGCAACACCTTTCTGGGAGGCTCTTGCCGCATCCGGTGATTGGTCAAATCAGCTCATGGGATGCTACCTTGCAAGATACCGTGGAGACGACAGTGCGACCTCAGTGGAGACGGACGGTGGCGAGTTCGTGTTTGGGTGAGTCATTTTTCGTTATGATCGTCGCAAAAGCTAATACAAGAGCGCAGTGCCCTCGACACAAGCAAGTACACCGGCGATGTCAACTATATCTCTATCTCAACTGCCGATCAAGACTACTGGCGTATCCCCGTTGAGGCTATGACTGTACAGAACAGCTCAGTCACAGTGGTAAGTGCATCAAACAAAGCCAATCTATTGTCGCTAACGTACTTCCTGCAGACGTCTAGCAGCTCATCGAGCTCCTCGAGCTCCTCAAGCTCTTCCAGCAGCAGCCCGCAAGCCGCCATCGACACGGGCACAACTTTGATCGGCGTTCCCTCTTCTGTGGCCCAAGCGATCTATGCCGAGATCTCCGGCTCTGAAGAGCTGTCCGAGAGTACCGGCTACGAGGGATACTACCAATACCCCTGTGACACCACTGTCACGGTCTCCTTGCAATTCGGGGGATACAGTTATGCTATCTCCAACGCGGACATGAACTTGGGCTCTTTCACTAAAGACACGTCAATGTGCACCGGTGCCTTCTTCGAGATGGACTTGTGAGTAGTCGCTTGTCATAGACTTGATTGGAAGACATTTGCTGACTTGCCTGTGCTATGCAGGAGTTCCTCCTCACCAATCAGCTGGATCGTCGGCGCCTCGTTCCTTAAGAACGTCTACACATCCTTCCGCTACAACCCCTCTGCTATTGGTTTTGCCCAACTCGCCTCGAGCGCATCCAACGTCTCGAACGGCACTTCCTCTACATCGTCGACCACCGGCGGCGGAACGTCAGGTAGCGGAGGCACCTCCTCGTCTAGCAGTGGAGCTGCTCCATCTCTGAGCGGCGCAGGTGCCTGGGGTGGAGTTGTCGTCGCTGCCGTCGGCGCCATCTCGATGATGATGTAGGGTGTATGCTCGCGAGCATGTGAAGCAGAAGAACTGGTTGTCATCCCGGGGCATGACAACTGTGAAATCATCATTGGCAGACTTACAAGAATAGTTTGAGGCAGAAAAGGAAACATGGAGCACGGAGAACGGAGAATCAAAAGGACACACGAAGAGGATCATCATTCGCGCAACGCAATATCACTTGGATAGGACAAATGTTGTAACATAAGAAGTGCTGGTCGCCGGTCGCCGGTCGCAAGTAGCTTGGTGCTCGTCGCTTGTTGCTTGCCACTTTTCAGCCGGCGCTGTTGCTGTTATACTGCTACCGACAACATAGGATTAGAGTATATACGTCTAGGAACACAATGAATGCATATACAGTATTATATCGTATGATCAGCTGGAATGGTTAGCGGATGACGTTGTGATTTGGATTTGCCGTGAGCGTGGAGGGCGGGGCACCGCTGATATCGATTGAAGTGAGATGGAGACTGTCAACGAGAATACGTGATTATGATCAGCAGTATAATCTTTGATCACTTTCCCCAGGCTATCCACAAGCGTGGTCCGATTGAGATCATCCGCCAAGCCAACTCATCTCTGACCACCTAATCGCATCATACCTACACCGTTATTCGCGCATCATGACGCCCACTACCTCGTCGGCCTCGACCTCCGGCCCGAGCTCGAGCTCGGAGTTAGCTCCAGTAGTATTGAAGGCCACAAATTACCCGGCTCTGGCTCTTGATCACCCCGAAGTAAGCGTCCGAGACGTCTCGATCGTGGGGTTGGACTTGAAGGTGTTCGGTCTGTCGGAGATCGCAGGAAGTGAGAAACCTCTTGCTGTATTAGTACGTCCTTCACTTCACCTCCACCCATCCTGGCTGTTCTCTATCCTTGTAGCTATTCTCTGCGATACGGGCGGTGCTGACACACGAGCATCGCATGTCAGATCGCAACGCACGGTAGGATGGGGAGCATGAAGCATTTGTATCCCTTTGCGAGGGGGGTGATAGGCGAGACTCGTGCGCGAGCCAGCGCTGGGACGCAAAGTAGGAAACGCGATTTACTCGTGGTCACCCTAGTATGTCCCCTCATTCAGCACGTATCGACTTCAGCGACGAGGAACAACAGAGATGGGGGCTGGGGAGGCTGCATATGTTTATGAAAGGCTGTAGGATCAACGCAATCACGGTGCAAGGCTGGTGAATAGACAAGCGAATTTGGCCTATGAGGAGAATCCAACTCATTTGTACGTCGACCATTTCGTACCCTGATGCTGTATAGTGGGTACTGACGCTTGAACCTCTTCTCCTCAGAGTCGATATGGCTGCGACAGTCGGTGAGTCATGCCTTACATCCTTACCAATGCAGTAAGCGAGTAAGCGATCAAAGGCTGAGTGCCCAAATGCAGCCGGAGGATGCCAGGACGTTACTCTCGTCATGGACTTTCTGGCCTCGTACTTGTTTCCTAACGGCGAGCGGACAATCGAAGAGTTTGTCGTTACCGGCATATCCCTCGGAGGTGGGTCTGACTCATGTGACCTGTGTGTCAGTGGCAACTGATGAGCTGGCAGGTAACGTAACTTGGCGATTACTGCGGGAAGGCAAGTTTGGCTATTCACCGATGAAACGATAGAAGTCGAGGATGATTCGCTTACCTTTCGTCGAATTCGCTTGTAGAACCCCGGCTGAAGATAGGAATACCCATAATCGGCCTGCCCTTCGAGGCATTCTCGACCTACCTCGGCGCGCGAGCTGTGTCATCCGGAATCGAATTCACCCCCCCGACGTACCCGCCGTCTCTACGAGCAGTCCTGGAGAAACCAGTAGACTTGACGGCCTATAAGGGGAAGAAGATCTTGTCGTTACATGGACAGCAAGATACCCTTGTCCCGCTCGCTAAAGGTCGAGCTAAGATTGAGCGGATAGCGCAATACCTCGACTCGAACGATGGCACAGCGGCGGGGACAGAAGGGGAGCTGGTCGTGCATGCTCAGGAAGGCGTGGGGCACGCTTGTTCGGAGGAGATGTTGAGGCGGACCGCAGAGTGGATCTGGGTGCATGCCCTTGCTGAGAACTAGGGCTGGACATCATGCAACGAGTGGCCGAGGCAATGAAGCAACGATCAAGGTGGCGAATCCACCGTATGAGATTGCTGCGTCCTCCTTAGCCATGTGGACACTCACGGCATCACGCCAGATCTCGGCGCCATAGCGAGTCGAGGCCGCCGGAACGCCAGCGCCCCGAGTGTACCTCGCTGCACACAATGATGGAGTGGGAAGCTACGACGCTAAGTACTGGTCGCGACTACACATAGATCCGAGCACATCGGGAGCAGAACCTCCACAGCCATGCACACAGCAAGAGAAACCGACGTATGGTCGAATGGCGAAGGCTCGCGTCGCCACTGCGACTACTGTATCCAACTGGATATTGAGAACATTGTGACTTATGAAACACGAAACAGTAACACCGGATTGAAAACGTTATCTCTGTTCGGCGCTCGATTGAGATCTATACTTGGCATTGAAGCTTGTGATGACTAGTATACGGCCGAGGGAGTGTATTGAGCTTGGCCATAGTCACATCTAAGTTTTTAGTTACCAGTCGGATCTTGTTCCCCAAATCACTAACGTTCCCCAAAAGTATGGAATGAATCGGTGGTCGACGCCAACCCTGCCGTCGCATGCCGACATGCCAAAGCACGAGGTCGAGGCCGAGGCCGAGGGGCGTTGCCGTCGAGGTACAGCTGATTGATGGTGGCGTTGTTCCTTGTACTGTACACTTTGTTTTGTGATGATTATCAATTGATGCTTGCTCATCGCCACGAACCCTCTTTGACGTTGACACAAAGGGGTACCTGTGGAGAGATACAGTTTGTTTGCGCGTTTCATCTTCCCACTCCACCCACCCCCTCAAGTTGGACTCGGACTTCAACTGATGATTCATCATGTTTGGCACTGCTGCACTGCTGAATTGACGCTCGGTCGCACGCCCGCACACAGTGCACAATGTGCAGTACTACTCACCCTTCCTCGTTCTCTCTCGCTCTCCACCATCGCTGACCAGTCAGCGACCCACGCTTTCACTTATGCTCTGCCGAGGCTGACACAGTGCCGCGCTCTACCCCCTTTCGGCGTGATGGCTGACCGTATTGGTCCGTGCGGTCGACGCACAAGCACATCAAGGGGAAGAGAAATGTAATGTATGGTGAAACGTTGTCGTTTCAGCACCCCCTTTTTAGAGTTGAAGGACCGTGCGCACACGCACACAATGGAAAAAGGGGGTCCAGAGCACCGTGATGGATGATGGTGATGGTGGATGATTGTTGATGGTGATGCTATCTCTCTATGCGTATATAAATATGCGGTCAGCTCACCCACCACCTTTCCTTTCTTCTTCTCCATCATCAACATCGACAAAACAACTCTACTCGTCTTTTCTCTCACTCTCTCACTCTCGCTCATCGAATACAATCGATACCTCACCAGCTACAGCAGCAACACTCGACCAACTGAACGACTCGACGTCTGTCCCACACTCACTCACTAGATAAACACCACTCAACGCTCCTTTGATCGACCAACTCACCCCTCAGCCCAATCACACCTACTCGCGCAACTCGACTCGCTGGCCGAACCGACTAGTACAGAGTATAACGTTATCAACCACATGACGAACAAGATGAATCGCCTCGTCCTCCTTGCCCTCACGGCAGTGATCAGCTTCAGCCCGCTCACTTTGGGCGCAGCCGATCACTGGATCCTCACTGTAGTTCAGACCCTCGCAGCTGGTCGCATGGACCCGATCATCGCACCCAACGCAGTCAGTGGACATGTTCACAATGTCTTTGGAGCCTCCAACTTTGGCTGTGAGTGATCTGCATCTCGTCTCCACCCCCTAGCGACTCCAGCGCCTGTCAAAAGGTCGGATCACACTGTCAGAGCTGACAAACGCTGTGCCCACCATAGGGCACATCAACGATTACGCCACTATGCAAGATGCCAAATGCACCACGGCCATCATTGGCGATGACAAATCCAACTACTGGTCTCCGTGAGTCCCTCCATACTCTTGTGTGAAACCAATGTCTGACAACTATCCTAGAATGCTTTACTACCGATACACGAACAACACGTACTCACCTATCTTGGGTGGAAGTCGCATTTACTACTTCACCAAGACCGACGATGTGAAACCTTTCCCAGAAGGCCTCAGGATGATCACCGGTACTGCCACCGCTCGTAATGCTTCTGCCTACCAGTCGAAGGGCGTCATGATCTCGTGTGACCATGGTACTCAGACAAAGTTCTTGCCGAACGGGACTAGTCACCCCGGCGGCTGCTCCGTCATCTCTGCGGCGATCTACTTCCCTAGCTGCGGCCTGGCTAATGGTGCCACCGACTCCTCCGATCACTTGTAAGCACATGCAAATACTCAGGCACTTGAATCTGCAATGACCGCTGATCAAATTCGCTCAGCTCGCACATGGCGTGGCCGCAGAGCTACAACGGGCCCAACCTACTCGACGATCCCAATGGAACTTACTGCCCTGCATCGTGAGTATGCTCTAACACCATCAGCAGTGTCCTCATAGCTGACATCCATTGCAGGCATCCCATCAAATACCCGACTATCTTCGCCGAATTCAACTATTATCTTGACAAGAACCAACCTTGGCGTAATGACGAGTGTACCTTGGTCCTTGCCAATGGCGACTGTGTAGGCTCATCCTTCCATGCTGATTTCGCAAACGGAGTAAGTCCACTCTCGCGTGTGGTGATAATCATCGTATAGCTCTGGGCTGACACATAATGAAATGTAGTGGAAAACGGAGACCCTCACTGAAGCTATTTCTCAATGCGGCTTGGGCAACGGTCCTGGCGACCAGCTTACCGAGTGCGCACCACTTGCCAAGACCATGAACGAGACTGCTACTTGGGAATGTGGTCTTGAAGGCAAGATTCCCGATGAGTAAGTCGACTCGTACCAATCTTTGCAGTCACAGACTGACCGCGTTGATGACGCGTTGATGACAGGGAGGTCGGCTACTATCGTCCCATTAAGGCTCTTCCAGGTTGCAACCCTCTCTGGAAGAACGGTGTCACCACAAAGCCTACTTGCAGTTCGACGCCCACTCCGCAATATGTCGGCCCGAATGTCTACTTCGACAACTTGGAGGTGAGTACTATATTTCGATGTTCAATGTCAGTGACTAAGTCCCTTTGCTTCAGTACCGTACCCGCATCCCCCTTGCGCTCCCTGGAATTACCAACACAACGATGATCAAGAACATCTGGCCTTCGCTAGGTGATACCGGCGCCTCGAGGCTCGTGGCCTGGGGTACTGATGGCTCCGATGCCAAGTCGGAGACTGTCGGCAGTGCCGCGGCAATCGCCAATGGTCTTGCTTCTGGCGTGTCCAGCTCCCTTCCCAACGTTGTTGCCCTCGCCGAGAACGTTGTCGAAACTTCAGGCTCGACTTCTGCTTCTACTGCCACCCAGACCAGCGCTGCCTCCGCTGTCATCACCGCCGAGCCGAGTGTAGTCGAGTTGGACGCGGTCGAGACGACTGACTCTGCCTCTTCCTGCAAGTGAGTCGATTGTGCAGCATCGACGCGTGACGTTTGTACTGACGTCTTTCACTAGACGCAAGAAGCGCGGTCTTCTCCCCTCGACCGAAGCGCTGGCCAACCACCTCGTCCGTCGCTCGCGTCGCCAGCAGCTAGCCGTTTAAAACCCCTTGCATCAGGACGCTCACAACTTTTCTGTTGCTCCGTTCTTGTTTCCCCTCTGCCCTCAACGACCAATCAAACGACTGCACGACCCCTAATGATATTCCTTCCTCGCCACCAAAATCCAAAAGACGCCGGATCCTCTTTTACATATACCCCGCATGTGTCCAAAAGCATTCACACTCTCGAGCAGAGCTCCTGGGTCTCACTTCATTCTGTACATGCTCAGTTTCAGGCTTTTGACTTTTAGCATATGGCATCTCATACACGGCTTCTGCGAATGACATCGGGATGCTAAGCGGTAGTGCGTTCTGGTCTGAGATCGGTGTCGTTGACAAGGCCATGCTAGTGCATCAGCTTGACACCGCATGCTGACAAGCTGACGAGATGACTGACAACCTCGACCTGCGTTGCTGTTGACCACAGCTGGCCGTGCTTGGCAGAACCAGCTGAAAGTAGGTGCTCGGCACCCAAGAAGGATGTTTGGTCTTACCGGTTTATCCTGACGTTATGCTGCGCCTGGCATCTGTGTTCAGGTTCAAACACGACCAGGTCCCGACCTGAACATCACGGATCCGATTCCGAATCCTGCGACCCGGCCCGCAAGACGAGACAGAGTCTTGAGTCTTGACGGGAAGTAAGTTTACTCCGCCTGCTTATTCCGGCTTATCATTGAGCCTGGCTGCGATATACTCCAGTGCATCACAAAGAGGAGGAGCACGGAGAACTCCACATCCCCATCCACATCCATTTACTTGCTTGCCTCCACCTCCACCAGAGTCTGGCCAGGCCCGAAGGTAGACAGACGGTCTACCGGTTTTGCTATTGATTCTGATTTTAACAGGATTAACAGCGGTAGATCGCGGGCGAGTGGGTGGTTCGGACAAGACCGACTACCGTCTACCGTCCGCCTTTTGCGCGCTTGAAGCTGGAAGCTGGGAGGCTGAGAGGCTTATTACCGGACTTCAGGAACGATTAGAGTTGACCCGGTATGTATTGTGTCCGACGCGACAGAGCGACAGGGCGACAGGGCGACACGGTGACACCTGCAGATTTTCTGGTTTATGGTTTTCTGGTAAACTGCTGAATGGAAGATGAATGCGATAGTAGCTTGAAATTTACCAGAAGCAAGAATCACGACTTACTGCAGTAGTAGTGTAGTAGTGCAAACGTTCGTCGTCCGTTGGTCAAGCGTGGAGTGGGTATAGACGAAGCTTGTACTGCTTGTGCTCTGTCTGCAGCTTTTGGTGTGCTTCCATCGTATAATCTTGTTATCTTGTAAACTTATAATCTTGTAAATCTGCTGAACCCGTGTGTAGCTATCGACTGGACTCATAGATATTTAGACATAGACATAGAGGCGTATAGAGCGTATAAACATATAGACGGACAGACGGACAGATAGACTCCCCAGCGGCCCACCACGCATCTCTCCTCGACCTCGCCTCTTACAACTTTCAACCTACACCACCAAGGCCAAAACCAGACTCGCCTTCAGCTCGTCTCATCAAACCAGATAAAGATACTCATTCATATACGCCAAAACGATCAGTGTACACCAAGATGTCACGCCCTTCACGAATCACTATTGATGATAGGTATCACAACCCCGCCGCGGTCTCGGCGGCATTGACAACGTCCACTTCGACCGCTGGCGCTAGCCCTACTCTTGCCACAGAGCAGGCAGACCTGGCGGATGTAGCTTCGCTCAACAGCGTCGACACCGTCGAGAGCGCTGAGAATGGCGAGAGCGCCGAGATGGACGTCGTGGCAGTGGCCCAACACCGCCTTTCATCCCATACGCTCGCATCAGGCTCTCGTCCTGGCTCGGTATACGGCTACGCCTCGGGATATACGACGGCGGTCAACACGCCCGCTGCGACAGAGGATAAACCGTTCCTCTTCCCTTCCTCTGCGCCGATATCGCGAGCTACGACCCGCGTCGATCTGTCCGAGCTCGGCGAGGATGAGAAGGCCAAATTGGGCGATATCGACGTTGGTGCCAACCAGACTGATAAAGATGGGGGGCACAACAAAGAGGGTGAGGGCGAAGGGAAGGACGCGGAGTTGCATGGAGAAGGCTACGTTCCGGAACTAGCCTCTTACCCCCTTCCGGAGAAGAAGGCGATGTCCAAAAGCAGGATGGTCGTACTCGGCGCAGTGATGATGAGCACCACCATTGTCGCCGTGAGTGCACTCTCCTCTCTTCCCTTCACTCGTACCACACAAACAACGCAAGTTGGACCACTGAGAACCTGTCGCTGATATATGAGTATCGTATGATATCGCAGTCCGCCACGAATTCCGCCACCCTCCTCACGATCCCCAGCACAGCGGCGGACCTAGGCGTGACCGAGCTTCAAGCGCAGTGGGTGAGTTGACTTGCTCTCCTCTGTCATGCATACTCCAATCTTCGGACTGCAAGCTCTTCTCCTCAGATAACTACGCCATGGATCACAATGGAGACGTACTGATATACAACGCCCACTCTAGGTCAGCTCGGCGTACGCACTGGCCAACGGCTGCGGGCTGCTCTTCGCTGGCCGCCTGGCCGATCTGTACGGGAAGAAATTCCTCTACTTGTTCGGCATGGCGCTGTACATCGTGCTCAGTATCGTCTCGGGTGTTCTCCGCGTACGTACATCTTCTGTCTCTCCCCCAATGGACCTTCACAATCTTCCTCACCCTCCGAAGTTTACGAAGCGAGCTGACAAGGTACCACTGCAGAACTACATCGGCCTGTGCGTCGTCCGCGCATTCGCCGGCTTGGCCATCTCCATCTCCCTCCCCGCGGCATTCGGGATCATCGGCGTGACGTTCACCGAAGAGCCGTATCGCACCATGGCATTCTCGACGCTCGCCCTTGGTTATCCCGTAGGCAGCGGACCGGGGATGATCATGGCTGGTCTTGTCGCTGGCATCAACCGGTATGTCCTGATTTCTCTCTATCTCCGCATCTCGTGTCTTGTCATACATCCCATGCTTGACGCTTCGATTGTCGCGAAAAGCTTGAAAGTGATGATGGTAGAGAACGACGCTGACGCTGATACACCTCGCAGCCACGCATGGCAATACGTCTTCTTCGTGCTTGCCGGCCTGGCCTTCATCCCCCTGGTCCTGGGCGCATTCGTCATTCCCGCCGTGCCCCGCAAGATAGCCACGGACAAGGAAAGCGCCAACAGACGAATCGACTGGCTGGGCGCGTTCCTCGTCACTTCCGCTCTGAGTCTGTTCAGCTTCTCGCTCACTCAGAGCGGTCTGGTCGATAACGGATGGAAGCAGCCTTGTGAGTTTACCTTGTACTACAAGGCGTACGGAGAGATGCTGACGATCGTTGGTAGATATCGGGGCGTGCCTGGGTTTGTCGATCGTCCTCATCCTCGCGTTTGGCGTTTGGGAGCACGTTGCCGAGACCAGGACGGCTATTCCGCCTCTGGTTCACCTCAGTATCTTCTCCGCCAAAGGCTGGAAAGTCACGGCTGTGCTGTGCGTCGCATTCCTCGGCTACCTCGGTATCTCCGTGAGTAGTCACCCACAATCAATCATTCGCTTGTGTATGCCATTCAGCTGCTAAATGATCGATGCGATTTCAGGGCTGGGTATACCTGACGACGATCTGGTACCAGAACCTGAAACTTGAGACACCGCTTGCAAACGCTGTTCACATGTTACCAGCCCCCATCGTCGGTATGGGCGCATGTATAATCGTCCCCATCCTCGCGCCGCGAGTTAGGGCACCGTACCTCTTGGCCTTTGGCGGGTTGACGACGGGTATAGCATCGATGCTCTTCGCGGTCGAGCCGGTCTCGATGACCTATTGGATCTGCTCGTTCTTGTCTAATGTCTTTGCGCCGTTCGGCGCGGACTTTACGGTCGGTATTGGCTCAGTCCTCATCTCGAACTTAGTCTCTGAGTGAGTCGTTCTCTTTTCTCTGCCATCTACTCATCTTCCAGTGACACAGACCTGACTAACCTACCTGGTGGGGTTTTAGAGAACAACAATCGACCGCTGGCGCACTCTTCCAAACAGCGCTCCAGATCGCTTCGACCCTAGGAACATGCGTCTGCTCGTTGATCTCCACAGACGTATATCAGGCCACTGGCAGTCTCGAAACGGGCCTCAAGACCGCTTTCTGGGTCATGGCTGCCATGTCCTGGGTCTCAGGCGGTGTCGCGGTCGTCACGCTGCGCAAAGTCGGGCTGGCTATGGATGTTGGCAAGTTGTAGGTATGCAGCGTGGCGTGGGGGACGGAAGTATCCTTAATGGATTTAGCGATCAGAAGATTGCTTTAGCGATCTGGATTTGACGATATAGATAATGGACAATGCCTATAGCATTTGATAAACGCATAACATAATATAGAGATACAATGTATGATGTACAATAGATATATAAGATATCATCACGCTGCTGTGATATCACGCCAGGATGTCCGTTCTCAACACCCACTTATCACCACTAATCACCTCATCACCTTCATGTTGGAGGCAACCCCCGCCGCTCATGCCATGCCAATGAAGCAGTGCACGACCCGCTTTCGGCGTAACAGTGATCTTCTCCTGCTTCTCCTCTATCACCAACGACGACGACGACGCACTTACTACGCCGCCCTTCCCTCTCGCTTTCACTTTGACGCCACCTCTATCCCTCTTATTACTGGTACTACCACCAGGCAGGTCGTGAGTATGCGTATAGAAGCTAGTGCCGCCACCTTCCACGCCATCGGAGAGGTAGACGAGGACAGTCCAGCAGCTTGATCGTCTAGAGTCTCGGTCGAATTGCGGGCTATCGTAGTGTTTACCAAAGTACGTTTTTGGGGGATAATGGTATACCCGGATATTTGGTGAGAGCAGTGTCGCTGTTTTCGCCGAGTGCGAGGAGGCCGGAGAGAGCTGGGAGAACAAGGGCTCGAGGAGCGGTATGAGGGCTGAGGCTATGGTCGGCGCGTGGAGGGAGGTGCGGTCTGCATCACGACATAATGGAGGAACAAGTTGTCAATTTACAACTTGAAGAGGGATAATTAATGATTGTGAGGGACGGAACGCACTGCCCGTTCGCTCAGCTTCGCCTTTCCCAGCCCGCTTCGGTCCTTCCAGATCCAACGTCTTCGCCCAGTCCAGTACTTGATCAGCAGAACCGGCCGAAAGGAAATCATCGATGACGTAGATCTGTCCCGGGAGGGGGGCTGAGAGTGTAGCGTTCGCATTGGGGAGGAGGGAGGGGAAGGTTTGTTCTGGTGCTGCCGCTGCTGTATCTGTATTCGAGGTTGTAGGTGTGGTAGATGCGGTAGTCGGTATTTGAGGCGGGGCTGTTGCTAGGCCGTCCTTCTTGGTTTTGCTGCGAGAAGATTGACTCGAAGGTCCAGCACGAGGCTGCCTCTTGGTTGATATGTCTGGCATCGCACGTATGTTGTCTGTTATATCTCGTTCGATTCGGTGCTAGAATACGGATGGCGATTGACATTACTCGAGTACTCGTAGATCTGGTAAACTTGAACTTGTGCGGTAGAGGTCGACTGGAGCCCCGTTGAACAAGCATACAGGCAATTGATCCCGCTGTTCGACTTCGTCGCGAGTCCCGTCGGATCTGTGCGCGCGTTTTTCGACAATAACGCAGTTAGATCTATTCCGCGAGTCTGTAGCTCTTTCACTCACTACGAGAGTATCTACTCAGCCCACCGCTCACAGCTCAGCTCTAAACACACACGACACTACAGGTCCTATCACTTGTGTACTTCTCACATACCCGTCAACGTCCAGTCAGCTCCACTTCCCAAATCCACCATGTCGTCCGTCGCCGAAGGCTCTGAGCGGGAGTCGAACCAGCTTGGGAGCAAGTCCACTGGCGCGCAATTGAGAGGACAGCAGCTCAAGGCAGTCATCAAGAGCGTCGACAGTGCGTCCGTCTCCCCCTTCTCCATCTTCTGCTTGTTCCGTTCCCAGGCACGACATGGCAGTGCAGCTAATGCGTCTCTCTTCACCTCTTCTCGCCCGACACTTCGTCCATTCCATCGGACTCCCCTCGACCACGGCATGACCACGCTCCGCCCACGCAGTGCCAGAGGACGTCCAGCAGCGCGCGGTGGACACGGTCGTAGCTTCTCTCGAGCAGTATGACCAGGAAAAGGATATGGCCATGTACATCAAGAAAGAGTTCGATAGGCTGTACGGCACGACATGGCATTGCGTCGTAGGCAAAAAGTGCGTACGGGTGAAGCCGCCATGCGTTTCTTCCCCTGAGGTAGTTAGCACGCTGACATGTATCCTTATTACAGCTTCGGTAGTTTCGTCACGCACGGTATGTCAACATCCTCATCGCGTTTCTCTCTTAGACTCATTGCGCATCCCCCGGTCTCACTTACACAGAACTTAAGCTGACCCAGCGCTACCTCGTTCTTCTTCCCCGCAGAGACGAAAAACTTCATATACTTCTACCTCGGCCCCATCGCCATCCTCCTCTGGAAGACCTCATAGTCTTTTCTGGAGCCATCGAATGACTCGACCAATCTCGCGCTCTACACACCTTTCGGACTGAACCTCGTGACCCTGCATGCGCCCATCTCCACTCGCAGCTCTTTCCAAGTATCATCCCTCTCAACCAACGCCTGTTCACTGCACTCCATCCTAGACTTTTCTGGATTACCATAATACAATACACCACAAACAATCCTCAACATCATTGTACATATCGACTCAGTATGCAGAACGCATGAAATCACCTCCTGGAAAGCTCATCGCAGGCTGCATGTCCACCGTGCATACCGGTTGCCAGTGCCCAAGTTGTATTATACATGTACAGAAAGGATTGTCCTACCCTCTATCCTGTCCCCGTATCTTGCGCCGATGCTGGACCCCGCTGAGGCGGGCATCTTTTACAATGCCCTGTGGGACGCTTGTCCACTGATCCGCTGTTTCAGCACACGTTGAAAAACTGGGACGCGCCGTCTTGTGAAGCCCAGGTCCGCTGGCCCGCCGGATATCACCTCAGACACATCCATCTAGTTGGCCCCTTCACTCTGCCGCATCGTCCTCTTCAACATCCAATTTGGTTCTCAGCTCAGCCAAGAACCCGCCCAGCTGATCTCGAGTGACGACGAATTGACTAGCGAACAAATCGAGCTTCTTCACAAATGCTTCTGACTCATGTTCGAGTAATTCGGGAGTGTAATGAACCGTTTTGACGTATGTCGGTTTCTCGGCAGTCCTGTCGACGTCGGTGAAGCAGCGTAATTTGAAGTTTAAGCCTGTGTTCATTAGTCAGCACAGTTCACCAGGCTCGTCACGCAACCCGCGACGTGAGTGCCAAATCGGCGAAGACAGAGATCTGACTGACTCTTATCGTTCATGGCGAGAATACAGTTGAACGTCGACTCTTTACCATATCTGCCAGGCTTGATCTTGACGTTTGCGATATTCAGCATAGTCAGGTCCTCGTACAATGCCAGCGACGCTGCATCCTTTTCTGCTTCCTCGGGAGTAAGGCTGACTGCCGATGTCGTTGGCGGCGCCGTCGAGCCTCGGGTGGACGCTTGTAACGAGCGGGAATGCTCGACTTCAGCTTTGTACTCTCTCTGTATTTCAGCAACTGCAGTGCGCGAATGATCAGCTGATGATCACGACGACGACGATGGGTGCCCAGCTGTGAAGCTCAAATGTAGGCGCAACACTCACTCTTGTCGTCTTTGCTCTTGGTCTCCGCCCTGGCTTTGCTCAGCTCGTCCTTCAGCGCCCTGATCTCCTTAGGATCAGCCTTGGCGGGTGGTGCGCCGTCAAACGGTCCGCCAGCAGCGGGCAAAGCCGATTCCTTGGCTGCTGAAAGGGCCTTTTCGAGAGCTTGGACTTTAGCTTGCAGCTTTTCCGTCAAAGCAGTTTGGTTCGCAATAATATCGTTTTGAGCTGCAGTCGAGTCCGGTTGAAATCACATCAGCTAACGCAAGATGAAAGAGAGAAAGACGGGCGACTCACCTTTAGCGGCCACTTCTGCTTTTTGCTTGTACTTCTCAAACAACCCCTCGACGTCTGTCGATCGATTCTTGGACAAGTCGTCGAACTGCTTTGAGAAGGTATCCCTCTGCGTCCGCAGTCGATCTCTCTCAGCCGTCATCTATCGTAGCGTCATCAGTACGTGTAGAAAATGGTATTGTGGATAGTCAAAGATTTACCGCCGCCAGCTTCTTCTGCACGTCGGACGAGCCTCGTCTGCCGCTGTCTTCGCCGTCCGTTTCGTCCTCTTGCCTCCGTGATGATCCGAGCGGTTTGGCTCCTGCTCGCGAGACGGGCTTGCCCGATTTCCTGGGCCCTTCCTCGTCTCCAGAGAAAGCTAGTATGCAACTTCAGCTTGATTCCCGGGGAAGAAGGGAAAGAGCTTACATCCGTATTCATCCACTTGGTCATCCTCGACAGACCGCTTTGCCGATCGAGGCGGAGCAGCGTTCTCCTTTCCAACCTAAAAGTGACGTGAGCTGCGGTCCCTCACCATGGTCATCCTAGCAGCTCAACGCACCTTCTTAGGGGCTCTGGAAGAGCTTGGGGCAGCCATGATGTGCTCTCAGCTTATTGATATTGTGATGCGTAGACCGTGGCACTTGTGTATCGTTGTTGATCGATTGGAGAGTCGAGAAGCACTCTTGGACA
This sequence comes from Cryptococcus sp. GC_Crypt_5, assembly GCA_026538355.1. Classification (NCBI taxonomy): domain Eukaryota; kingdom Fungi; phylum Basidiomycota; class Tremellomycetes; order Tremellales; family Cryptococcaceae; genus Cryptococcus; species Cryptococcus sp. GC_Crypt_5. The sequence goes on from JALPBZ010000069.1 coordinate 86,780, forward strand.
AACGCGCGCGGTGGTTTGTTGACATGTTTTGCTTTTTGATTTCTGACGACTGGCAACAATAAAAGAAAAGATAGACACGCGACATGATTGTCAGATTTCCGGTAATTCCGGCGATATACTGAAAGTGGCAGTTGACTCAGCGAGATTACAGCTCTGATAATGATCTGATCGATAGCTTGGCGTCATCGTCCATCCTACGCTCGAGCACTTCTTTGACTGGTACAGAGTATACATCGACCTAAAGCTATCACAGCATCGCTACTTCATGTCGAGATAACACGCCGGCAGAACCAACGCTATGTCGGAAGACCCTCAGACACCATCGAGGTCGATGGCTCCTCCCTCGGGCGGATTCCAAACAGCTTCGTCCTTAATTAAAACCTCCACTTCCAGCACCACACCTACGAATGGCAATAGCAATAGCAATGGCGGCCCAGCGACGCCGACCGGCGCATCATTCAGAAACGCTTCGGGCGGACTACCGCCCATCCCAAAAGAATCACCGGGACCTCTCTCTGACAGCGCCAGCGCAGCTGGAACACCTCAGCCTCCGGCTCCAGCGCAGGCCGGCCCGTCGAAACCCATCAATCGCCCTGCGGCGAGTAAGAACAGTATCATATACAGCGCCGTGCAGGTATGTCCCCGTCTTCCCTCAAACGCTACATCAATGTGAGCTGGTGTCTTAGAGCTGATGCCGTGTGCGGCGCGGTGCGTAGCGGCGGAACCCCGTTCTGGGATCTATTAGGAACGTCGGCATTGAGATTGGCGATATCGTGGCGGACTATCAAGTAGGGACGCATAATGGAGTTTTGTTCCTTAGGTGAGTATCACAGACTACAGCACGATTGACCAGGAAGCTGACTGATATACCACAATAAAAGTCTGAAATACCACCGCCTGCATCCCGAGTACATCCATCAGAGGATCGAGAAGATGAAGAATAATTATAGCCTGCGAATCATTCTCGTCCTATGCGATGTGGTGAGCTTTTCTCTCTCTCCCCCTCTCTTCTCTTCTTTCTCTCTCCCACTCTTCGCCCTCTTCGAGCGAGGCTGACGATATATGTTTGTGTGGTAGAACGAGCACGCCCAATCCCTACGCGAACTGAGCAAGATCGCCATAATAAACGAATACACAGTGTTCGTAGCGTGGTCAAGCGAGGAAGTCGCGCAGTACTTGACGTGTTTCAAGGCCTTTGAGCACAAGTCTGCCGACACGCTAATGGAGAAAGTGCATCAGAGTTATCATGATCAGCTCCAGCACGTGTTGACGAGTGGGAGGAAAGTCAATAAGACTGATGCGGATAATTTGGCAGCGCAGTTTGGCGTGAGTCGTTCTTCGTCCGCGATCCCCTTTCTTCTTCTCGCGGAATCGTAATCTCAGAACCGCAGATCCAAAGCGAGGCGCAACAAGGGCACTATGCTGACACATCGTCCTAGTCCATCGCGACAATGTCAAACCAACCAGCAAAGATCCTGTCCAACGTCAAAGGTCTCGGCGCGACCAAAGTCACCTCGCTGATAGACGCATTCAACAAGCCATTCCTCGTTGGCGGCCTGCGACGAGAAGAGAAAGAAGCCGGAACGCCTCTGGTGGTCAGTCAGAAGGAACAACGAGCGGTCGGCGCGCCTGTGTCCAGTGCTGCAGACGCAGAAGCGCAAGCGCAAGCGGATCGAGCGGAACATGGGAGTCCCGAATGGCCTTCTGACGAGGAAGGCGGTGAAGGAGGCGAGGCGATAGACCCTGCTCCGATACGTAGTAGAGGAAGAGCCCCGAGTCGAAGTCGGTCGCCTGGCTTGAGTCCTGAGTTGGGCAATACGGACGATACACCCGGTGCGGAGATATGGCAAGATCCGTTAGACGACGACGATGAGGACGACGTAGATGGGGAAGGAGATGGCCCAGCAAGTAAGCGGGCTCGTACGGTACAATGAGGTCGGGCGAGGTATACAGGCGGTGTGCCTTGCTATACCGAGTAACGAGTCTTCGTAGTTTGTAGCATACTTTACCAAATTGCAGTAGCTCAAGCAGACGCGCTCTATTGTTGTATTACCAAACGATGTATGCATGGATTTGATGGTACCTATACTTCCCGTCAGTCCGGTTCTCGTTCTTCGTTCCACGACTTATCTAACGCATTGTGGGAATATGAAAAGCATCGCAACTCATCAGCAGACGGGCAGGGGGTCGCCGCTTGCTTGACCTCGCATCAAAGTCAGTTTACTCGTTGTGGCAGAATCGTCGAACAGCATTCGTGGCGGATCACGGATCATGGATCATGCGTTGGTGGCCTGACGAGCTGATGAGTGATGCTGCGCACTTATACCCCTTGATCGTTTCACTTGCGAGCACGCGATGCATTGTATGTTTTTGTGTACTCACATGCATCTGCACCGTACATCACGGAGTTGATTTCGGCGAGGCGAGCTCAGCCTCACGAACGATAGGGGATGAGCGAGATGGCCGTTGCGTTCATCTTCCCATCAGTCCATTGTACATACTGTCACATAAGACAATTAAGCGAGACAGCGTCGAAAAGCAAGAGACATACAATAGACCCCCTAGTGGACGAAGCTGTGGACAATGAGATGTAATGCGATGCGATGCGAGTATTCCCCGTGAGAGTATATCACTCATCGATTGTTCATCGTCAGCCAGCGTTCGATAGCAAGATCATGTGCTTGTGTACACCCTTTACTTCCCTGACTGCGATGGTATCAAATACGTTGATAGTGATCATCAAAGAGCTGGCCGAGACAGCTGCGCGGGTAGGGCGGCCGTGCCCTCTCTGTCCGGGACTAGCGCGATGACCGCGCTGGAATCCGTTCTTTAGGCTGGCGGCTGCGATATGTCATTGACTGTCGATGGCCAGTTGATATGACATGAGCGGACGTGGCGGTTCAAGCATTGTGCCCTAGACGTCAATCGTTGATCGGATCACACCTAGTGCTAAAACAAGCAATCAGTCACGAGGTACTCGCTCAGTCCATTGTACCGTGCGACAGAACAATAAGCGCTTGGACATCAATTATCGATCGCGTCACTTGCTCGTCGTGTCTCGGTCAACGCTGTGTTGTGAGATGCGATGCGATAGGGTACAGCATCAACGAACGTTCCGCGGGTATGCCAATTGGTCAATGGTCGATGGTAAATCCATCAACCCCTTATTTGGCTCCAACATTACACAGTGTGTGTGCTGGAGCAATTCCAAGAGCATGATTCAGCATTGACAATAGGTGACTCAGCCCATCATCGTTCCGGCGCTGCACTGCAGGTCTACTCGGCATCTCCATTGTCTCCGCTCGTAACTAGACTAGCAGCATGTGATGCGATAGACGGCCTTATCGCACCGGCCCGTAGACCGATCATTTCCATCTCGCATCACGGAGTGCAAGTGATCAGAATGTGCTGTATCACCGCCATCACCGATAATTGAATTGTTGGAATGTAGTCCGATCACATCGCATTTCTCTTTCTTACACCGTGATCACCGTGCTTCGCTGCTTACACAATGGCCGTGGGCGATGTAGGGGACAATGGATGCAGACGAGCAGCTGACAGGCGATACATCACTCCGGCCTTCATCATGCATGGTACCAAGACCGTATTGTATTATCTTGTCGGACATCGGCCCGGCGGACGAAGGCGTGGCTTGGCGGGCGCGAAAACAAAAGGCAGCCAGTCAGTCATTCACTCGCTGATCACGCTTCACTCAACATCCCATCACATCACATCACATCGATCCTCTGCACACAGCTGTATGCATGTTGATTGTGCAATGTATATGTATATAAGACGGACACACACACGCACACATGCACACATGCACACAAGCACACAAGTAAAGAGCAACACACACTTCTTTCCCCTCCCCCAAACATTACACGTGTGCATCGCTCTCGCACGCTTCTGCGGACAGCGAGTGTACTGCCGTTCCTCTCTCGCATCACACCTACTCCTCCCGCTCGCCGCTCGCCGCTAGCGCTGCGACCCATCTGCCTTTCGCCGTATCCCATAAACACTACCGGTCCGTCTCTTGCTTGATTGGCCACCCCGATTTGGACTCTCTCGCACACAATCAACCAGTCTTTGATAGACGTTGATACAGTCTATCACGCCATCATCAGCGCCCCCGTCCTCGTCCTCTTCCTCTGTTTGTGTCCGCCTTCGCTCTCCCTCTCTCTCCCGTCCTCCCCATCCACCTGTTTATAGACTATAGACACCTTGAAACCTGTTTGCCTGCCTGCGCAGCGTTTGCAAGCACACAGAAGACGGTGTGCGGACGGACATTCCTTGTATACACTCTAGAGTCGAGTCAACAAACACTCCCGAGATCGCCGTCATCGCCCGCTCCATCGCTCCAACGCGATGTTTGCCGTCCCTACCACACCGGTTGAGCAGACGCGTACAGCCTGCTGGCAAAAGTATATCATGCCTACGCCCACCACTCCTTCTCCCTCTCTTCCTCAACAACACTCATCATCCGCACTCGATACGTCTGCATCTGCATCTGCATCTACACAACCAACTCAGTTGTCATTGTCCTTGTATCCCTCTCCCGCACTAAGCGCATCGCACCTCTTATCGTCTCCTTTGGTACTACGACAACCCAACTCCTACTACGACAACAACCACAACCACGATCATCAGATACGGACAACACCGCTTCCAGCACTTCGATACGACATTCAATCCAGCCCCATGCAAGCGCCGTACCCCAACACTCCGTCTCCCCAAGCACCGTACGGTATCAACGGCGGCGTCATTGTCGCTGAACAATCGGCTATGATGCAGTGAGTTGTCTGAACATCGTTCTTCTACCATCCCATCTCCTTGTTTCAGAAACCCCTTGCCTCGTTTCACCTATTGTCACTTTTCGTCCATATTGCCTTTTGCTTTCATTGTGCATCCATAGCATAGCATTGCTGCAGTTGCACTATGCTATGCGATCGCCCCCCAGAGATGCGCGTGATCATTTCGATCTGCTATAAGGGGATGCATGGATAAAACCCAAAAAAAGGAGTTTAGCTGATCAAGCTTCTTTTCGCTCACCCACACCCACACTTTCACTCACGCCGATCAGTCCCACCCCCAGCTCATCGTCCGAATGCGGTCCAATCATGCCCACTCACCCCGACGTCTTCCTCGCGCATACCATCCCCAAGCCCTCGAGGCCCGCGCTGCGACCCTCGCTCTCCCACAACGCCGCGATCAAGACTCCCTCGCCCTCACTATGGCCACGCCGCTTCGTTGCTGACCCGTCGGCTATCACCGGTCCCGCC